>BMAO01029068.1:0-14521 GCA_019973975.1 Trichonephila clavata
TACAAAAACTAGAGCACTTTATCCTAATTATTATATAAAATTTATTAAAAACAGTGATTCACATGATGGACTGTAAATTTTGTAATAAAATAGTGATTGATAAATCTGAAGGTTAAAACATTTTTACTATTATACAGAACGTACAGAAAAAATTTCAGTTAATTATTTTCAAAACTTTTTTAGCAATCGCTGTCTTCTTTATGTATTCTCTAAAAAAACACATTTCGAGAAAAACGCAATTTAAAGTTTGACATACATATTGCTTGAATTTGTGGCATCTGCTTTTACTGAAACACTTGTAGCTTTTATTCTAGTGAATGAAAAATAAAAACTTGGTATTTTTAAAAGGCTAATAAGAGAGATTGCCTATAATATAAAATCTTGAAAAAAATGTGTCAATTTTTGAAAAAATTCATGATTTTAGGGTAGTCGGATACCTTACGTCACATATTTACAAATTTATTTGATTGTAATTTATTGAATAAATACAGTACATCCATATTCGTGAAGGGAAAAGAAACAATACTCGCGCGATTCTAAAAACAGAAAATGCAATCATCGCAAAAATTGATGAATAATTCTGTTGTTATTAATGAAAAACAAGTTTTAATTATTAATGTTGCACTATTTTAACAACCACATTCGCGTTCATTAATTATAATTTTTTCCGCTCGTATTGTCACTTTTTATTACGCAGAAATCGTAACTGCTTGTGAAATTAATTGAATTACGTAAAGAAATTGTTTGAAACACGCAACCTTATTATTAATTTCCGATTTTTTCAGAGCTTGTTTATTAGCAAACCTTCATCGAAATCTTTAACATTCTCAGCACGTTTATGCCACCTTCCAGTAACTTAATTACCTTTCGTTATTCGCATAAAAATAGGGGGGAAATTGTCTTTCTCTCATTTGTTCTTAAAGAAACAAACATAGTGAAATATGGGTAATGGCTATTTTAAATAGTTTTGTTTTTAATTGCTTTAGTTTTTTGTACGTGTTTTATTTTTACGAATGCCGTTAAGGTAAACATTGCAATAGTATGTGTGTTTTAATTTATTCAACTTCAATTTTATGGTGATTGCTTTTTTTAAGAAACCATTTTTATCAAAAGTAAGGTTTTTTTTATAAAAAAATCATGTATAATATAAATAAAAAATGTATTAAAACTGATATTTTTTCCTCATTAACTAGTAAAGTACGTGCATATTTGATTTTTCTTCTGTTTTGAGTTTTAACCAGTTGATGTGTTTTTGTGAGTTTTTTGTAATATATCGTTTGATTACATTCTTCAGTTTTTATTTTGAAAATGATAATTTTTACATAAGCCATAAAACCCTAATGAGATTCTTTATATATAAAAAAGGCGTATTCGATAATTACAAATAGCATATTAATCAAATAATATATTAATTAAGAAAGACTTCATTCATCTGATTTTATTTTAATTAGAAAAGGTTTTCTAGGCTAAGGGCAAAATTTCTAAAAGAGAATAATTATATTCTCTAAAATAGAGGTCATGACCCATCATATATAATAAACGAAATTCCATAATCAATTTCTATTACGATTATATTCCATTAAAGTAAAATTTATTTCATCAGATTTACTAATATATCCTTGTTATTAATTAGTATATTTGCATTTTTTTCGAAAGGAGAAAAAGGAATGCAACTGCTTAGACCATACTTTCTCCCAAACTTTGCTTAGACCAGTGATTCTCAAAGTGATCTATCAACCCCTAGATGTCTATGACAATCTACAAATGACCCAAGTCAACGAAAAAATAATTTGGGGGTCCATGGGATGTAAATGGTGTCTATTGTAGTGGCTCTCATTAAATAATATTTTGACTTTAATTTTAAAAGAAAATTTAATCAAGTAGAAGCCAGATTTTACTTATTTAACAAATTTATTTACGAAATGTAACATTAATTTGCAGTGGAAAATTTACGGCGCAAATATTATTAAAACAAGAACCACATTTTAAAGTTTCTTTCGAGCATTAATCTGAAAAAGTATAATATTGCATCTCTCAAATTTTCTCAATTTTTCACAGACAATCTACCATAAAATCGTAATCTACGTTCAACATTTAAGTGCCCTTTATTTACTACTTTTATTATGGTAACTACCAAAGTAGGTAATGAATTCATATGGTTACATGGAAAAAAATATCCTATTGCAATAGGAACTGATCGGAATTGGCACTAACGCAGATCTTAAAGTAAAGTTTAAAAATGGATGTCAGCACTTTTGGCTTTAAAAATATATACCTGTTATTTGTCCCGAATTATCGAATATTATAAGAAAATTTTTAATTGCTTTTTCTAGTGAGAAGGAGTTCCAGCGTAGTTGCCAATCTCTAAGAGAGAAAATGAGAGAAAAATAAAAACTGTACGCTACTAACTTTTGAGATTTAAGGTTAAACCTAAAAAGATTGATACAAAATGTTGAAGATTTGTTATTGAAGCACTAAATTCTTACCTCCTATTTAAAACATTTTTGCTGATTAGTTATTTTATATATTAATTAGATTTTAATTTAATTATAAGTAGAGTACCAGCTATCAAAAAGATATTTAAGTAGATAAATTTGCAAAAAATCAATACTAGGTAAGCAGGGGTATACTTAAAACCGACAAACATGGCAACAAAGACAAAAAAAGTTTGGGAAACTGGCTTAGACCATCTTTTTATACTTAGTCATAATGATAATATAGCTGGATATTTGATGTTCCAACTGAAAGAAATATTGAAGTATAAGTGTAATACTTTTATGAAAATTTTGATTGCTAGAGTAAACTTTTATTTCTTACAAGAATAGAAATTGCTTAGATTTTATGTTCAATTTAATAAGGATTCATTATTTTTTAAAATATGATTTTAAGTTTTATTAGTTTTCTTTTTGATTATTCACGATTATATAGAGGGAATTGTAAATACATTTCTTGGCTGCGCTGAACCTTTTCTGTAAGGCACAACGGTTCAATTAAGGATAATTTCTTCATTTTGATAAAACCGAAAATATTTTTTCCAAGTACAAGAACAGTGCCCATATCTATGCTATTGGTTATTGTCTTTTAAATATTAATATTTTCCTTGTTATTCCAGTTCTTCTAAATCTTCCCATTATTGTAAATTTCTAAATATGAAAGCTTCCTTATTTTCGATAAGTATCCAAATACTAGTGCTTTAGATAAACAATGTAAGATTCTATATTCCGTCATTTCTCGTTTAATGTTAATTATGTTTAATCTATTTTAAAGAATGCTATAGAATAGTGCTGGTAACAGAAATTTCAACTTTTTTTATAGATCATGCTTTATATAATCTTTATTTGGAAAGAATCTGCCAATGGTTCATAAAAATAACAGAAAATAAATTTATTATAAAGAATATATGAAACGATACAGAAAAACTGTTGTTATTCATGAATTAAAAATGATGTTAAAACAGTTATAATCGCTTTTTTAAACAATTTATAATAAGAATTAAAAAATTTATTCAAATTTATTCTTATTTCCGTAAGACTTCTCACTTCTATAGAAGACTCGTTCGAATTCAGTAAGTAGTTACTTTTCCAATGTTGTCCAATACACTAATAATGAAAGATAATTTGCGCTGCTAATTATTATTTTTTCTTTCCGAGAATAAATTGCAATTAATATAAAGTATAAAGAAAGATTCTTTGCTTTGTCTGTGTTTTTACAGAAGATAAACATTACTTTTTCCTTTGAAACAATGTACGAATTATCTGTAAACTAAGATTGTCCAGAGATGAACTGCTTTTAACTTTACGTATATGTGTCAAACTGCAAGATAAACACACACAAAAAATGTTTTTAAAATAAATAAAAATCTCAAAATTTTTTTGACATCATTTGTCATAATTATTCGTAAATACTAAAGGTTTTTTTTTTAGTAATTTGTTTAAAAAAATGTTAATTTTTCTAAAATTTAAAATTTTTATCATACTGGTATTTTATTTATATATTCTTTCTGCTCAAGTAACTTCACTTATTTTACAAAAGTAGAATATTATCCCTACATTCATACATACTAATTGGAAACATGTATGCATATGTGAAAAATTGTATTCATACATTATTAGGAAAATAGAATTCAAAATATTTAATTATACCGATGTAATTGTTATCTTACTGTGGTTGAAAATTATAATATCCGTGGACAGGCAAAGATGCAGTAAAACCAAACGAAAAATTGATGACGAACATAGGTCTTCCCAAAAAAGTGGGAATGGATATTTTTACTGCAGTATAAAATAATCTCCTTGCAATAATTTTATTAGTAGGTGAGTATGAAAGTTTTATCCCAATAAACAACATAAGCACTCTGACGTAAATCATAGTGAATAGTACTCCTGATAGAAACGGAAGCTGAGCATGAAAAAAATGCTACCATTATAACTTCATTTACTACGGTAGGCTTGAATTTTACTCGATAGAATTTTTTTTTGTAAAGGAATGTTACCATTCGACTACTGTATAGCCTTGTAGGTAATATGCACTGCATCGGATTCAATGAGGTTTCGAAGTACACGCGTGAAAATAAAGTGAGTGCAGTAACATTCCAGATTTTCAGATATCAAATTATACTTAAAATCAAAACTGAGAAACTATAATGTATATATATATATATATGGAATAATTCCCAGTAATATAACCCTTTAAAATAACTTTTAACTACCAATGGTAGTTAAATAACTTTTAACTACCCTTCAGGACCAACGTTTTAGTAATAAGTTAACCCCCCGCCTAACGGCAGTATTTTAAATTACATCTAGTTACCCACTCAGATCATGTGATTTGAGAAGCCTATAAATACCGAGATTCCTGGATACCGCCCCCTTTCGCTTCTGTATTTTGTCTGTGTAAACATGTAGCCGGCTGCAGTGTGTTTGTGTGTGCTTATATTGTGTCGTCCCTGTAATTTCTTATGTGTTCAAGATGGATAATAAACAAGTTTATTCAATCACCGTACTGCCTTATCAATCTCATATAAAGGAACCATCAACAATAGCGATCATATTATAAAGAATACATTCCAACAACATCGACGTTTTTCATATATATATATATATTACAGTTGGTTCCTTCTTTGATTTAGTGTTATTTTTTTAAATTCAAGTCGTAACATGTCAGGCTTTTGTGACTTGCACACCACCTTTAAACATTTTCATATAACACAAACTAATTCTTTAAACTTCAGTTAAGCTTTACCTATAAAAATGAATAGTCTATTAAACCTTTTCTAACGTATTTTTGAGCCCACTACTAATTTACTAATCAAAATAATTTCTTACTAATTCCAAATTGACCCTGTTCAAATGTTTCACTTAACAGTTCTTGTAGAGGATCAGTAGGAATTATATTAGTTAAGTTATGGAATATTTATTTTTGGCTTCTATATTTGACTTATGGATTTCTAAAGAGTAGAGGTTAGTTTCTCATAAGCTCGTTTCGTTATCAGTAAGTTGCTTAGTTAATATCAGACTTAGTGTATATTTAATCTTTGAAATTTAAATGTAAAAAAATTAAATATGTTGAGCATTTTAATTTTGTCAAATAACAATAATAAGATTTACTTATACTACAATCTTTAATCAGAAGAATTATAAGAAAGGAACTAGATGTCAAAAAAAAAAAAAACAGGAAAGAAAGATAATGTTTAAATATGCAAATAAATCATTAGAAGTCAAGTACAATTGAATTGTTGGTATTCGATGGTGGCATAATCGTGGCCTATTGAAAGTGCAATTTACACTGCTGGCCACCGTAAATCCAACTCCAAGAAAGTAAAGAGATATCACAACACAATTTATTCTGTAGATAACATGTTGACCAAGTATCAAATGATTATATTTATAGACTTCTGTGAAGTGTGGTTCCAGCCAGAATCAGTAACCAGAGTAGCCGCCATTGTTGGAGATCACCGCTGCCGCACGCCTCGGCATTGATTCAAAGAGACTTTGGATATGTTCTTGGGGTACAGCAGATCAAGTAGATTCCACACGTTGCCAAAGTTGATCTGGTGTGGCAGCTGGGGGTGTAATCTGGGTCAATCGTTGAGCAACCATGGACCACATGTTTTCTATCGGTGAAAGATCCGGAGAGTGATCCGGCCAGGGAATCAATTCAATCTGATGATTGATGAAGAACTTTTGGACAATGCGTGCCACGTGTGGTTGCTCATTATCCTGTTCAAATATGGCTGTGGTCAAGCCCTGGATGTAAGGAAGGACAACTGGCTCTAACACCTCGGAAATGTAGCGCTGGCTGTTTAAAGTACCGGCAATGTTTACTAGAGGAGTGCGAGAGTGATATCCAATACAGCCCCATACCATAATACCCGGTACAGGACCAGTGTAGCGGTGCATAACGCAGCTGTTCAGCATCCTCTCTCCACGGAAGAAGGAACTAATTTTTAACTATCTTTCGTATCTTGCAAGCGAAAAATATTCGAAGAAATAAGATTGTTTCTATAGGATTGGGAATTTCACTATTTTGTGGTGAAAAACAAGCACGGTCGAGTATATGTTTGATTTGTCACGAAAGTGTGTTGTGTGTGTGTGTGTTGTGTGTGTATGTGTGTGTATTTAAAAAATACCAATAAACATGAATCGTTCAATGAAACTTTTCCTTGAAGATCTCTTTCAAGAGATGATAATTAGGCTTCCTTGAATAACCTTTACCACAGCAAAAACTGTTTTGTCAGTGGTAATGTTACAGCGATAACAAAAGCACCCTTCGAAATTTTTTATAGCATTGGTAATCATATGAAACCATTTATTGATGCAAAAATTGTGAAAGAGTGATTCTTAAATGCCTCCAACTTAGAAAAATTCAGTGACAAAAATAAAAAAGCTAAACACTAATAATTAAAAAAAGAAAAATATAGGAAATTTAATATTTTCATCAATTTCGACACATTTTAAATTTTCTATGATATTTGGTCTTAAGGTATTCCTCCCCCTCCATTAATCCTCATGTTTCTGCCCGTGGGAAGTATTTAAAATATGTAGGTGACCCACGAGTGGTAGTAACATATGTATGCGACCCGCAGAAAGTAGCTCACGTATGTATGCGGCCGGGCAGAAAAAAAATTGAGTACCCCTGCCTTAGATGGATAAGAGTCATTTTAGCTACTAGATGCTGCATCTGAGTGTATCAGTTTAAGATCTTGTATACTTCCAGATTTCCTACTACAGTAGAACGTTGTTTATCCGAACGCTTATTATCCGGAGCGTCAAATATCCGGACCACGTTTTTTCCCCTGGATACGTTTTTAAACACTGCAATGCTCAACAGTTGTTTCGCGTGAGGCCAAAAGTGACGGGAAACCCCGAGGGATATTTGGGAAATTTCAGTTTTGTGATTTGGTAAACGTCTGTGTGGAATATTAGGTCAGTTTATTTCCAATTCAGAGGGTGTATACGTGCTCTTTTGTTGAGTTTTATCGATGTAGAAACCTAGATGGCATGCGATGCAGAAGACTGTCGATTTCAAATGCTAAATGATGACGAGATTGTGAGTTCCGTGCCAGAAGAAACCTACCCTGTCGTCGATAAAACTGATGAAGACAAAGACAACAACAATGAAAGTAGCGAGGGTCCATCAAATACTGGCGCGTTTCTGCGTTAGAGACAGCTTTGGAGTGGTACAAACAACAATCAGAGTGCTGTCCTACTCAACTACTTCTGCTCAAGAGAATCCGAGACCTTACAACGAAAAAGCGAAGGTGTACAATGGCAGAGCAAAAAATAAATGATTATTTTCCACAATAAAGGTAAAATTGCGACATTTGGCACCTATTTTACTTTTTCTTAAAGCATGTGATGATTTTCAATATTCGTTTAGTGTCTGGTTTCATATTCTGTATGGATCGCATTCGGTTTTCGGTTATCCGAGCAATCGCGTATCCGAACGGTGTCCGGTCCCAATTTATTCGGATAAACAACGTTCTACTGTAATTTTACTCGAGTTTTCTTTCCACTATGCTGCCTATATACAGTAAGCAATCTTTTGTTGTTTGCTTTTCTTTTTGGTGTAGCAAATTTAATAGGCAGCCGTGTAATAATATTCATTTATGTACATCACGGATTTTTCAAAAAGCTATGCTCTCATATCCAACGTCATATTTAAGTAGTCCTAGAAGTTAGTTAAGATAAATGCAGTTGAGAATTCGCGACAAAGTCTTCCAAATAGATTTAACTAGAAGGTTCGATGGAAGAGATTTCTCATTTATTTAAAAAGTATTCCTTGAGATTCCTATCGTATCTCTCACTAATTTTTCCTGGTGACAATTTTTAAAGCTATTCACGCTAATATTTCACCTCTTTTCAAAATCCTGAAGCATTTACTTTTATAATTAAAATACAGATTTAAAAAAGTCTTTTTTGAATTTTTAAATGTTTCAAATAAAGTTCCTCTGAGTATAAGTTAAATATTTTTGAACTATCACTTGGTATGCAATCTCCATTGTGTAAAAAAAAATCTTCACTTAAAGTACCATATTTAATCCTAACATTTACTACATCTTTTTGAAAATACAATGGATACCTACAGAAAGTAAGTACATTGTTGAATATGTTTGAATTTTGTATTTAAAAACAAAACATGACAATGAAGGATATAGGAAAAAAGATTCCCAGAAGCATTTTAACTATTATACAAAAGTAGTAAATAAAGAATTTCTTAGATATTTATATTTAATAAAATTGATACACTAATCCCTGGAACTTAAAAATGGCTTGAGAGTTAAAACTTATTTTCTCAACAAATTTAAAAATAGACCTCTAAATTATTTTTTTTAAAAAAACGTTAATAATTACAAACATTGGTTAGATACGACTTTATAATATGCAGAATACCTTTAAAATTCCTTTCTCAATGTATTGGATAAAACCGTAAAACCTTAGAAACATGTGTGATTTTTTTCTACATAAAAGCGAATCTAATAAATTAAGTTATATTCAACGCAGTTGTCGCTTTTTTACAATCGAATTTACCAATTTCATTCAAGCAACCAGATTTGAAAATAATCATACTAAATAATCTAACTATTTGTCATTCTATCTGTATATATTTATGAATATCTATGGCAGAGAGAAGGGAGAGAAAAATAGAGAGAATAAAATTATATATATATGTATATATATATGACAACATTATCAAATACAGCTCCAAAAATCTTAAGAACTGATAGGTAAATACAAAGCTTCTTTGGATATGCCCCTTCAAAAGTTATTTCATTTCAATTTCAAGTAAAAACAAAAATCAATCTTAGTACTTACAGCCCATTTTCCATTTTAAATCAGGTTAAATAATTTGCCGTGGGATTGAATCTGTTTTTGCAACGATCTATTAATCTTGTGATTGACGGAACCCATTTTCCCAGTCGTATTTCCTTAAACTGATTTTCTGGAAATACAACGACAGCTGTTTATGTATCGATCTTCATTTCAATTTTCTTGGGTTCGGATAGTGAATTTACAATACTAAGCGGCCCGTCTCGTGTTTTACATGATTAACTTGATAGATGTAACCATTTGACATTCCTATCGACGTATCGGAGGCGGATGTATGAAATGAATGAGTTTCGTATGAATTTAAATAACATTTAGAATTTCGTGGCATCGTTGTATTTTGCCCACGGTACCCGCGCTGGTTTACGAACACAAAGAACAAGTACTTTTTTTACTCCGTAGTCTTCTTGGAGCTTCAGTATATTATTTCACGGTGTTTACTTAAAGAGGTGAAATAGAAACAAGCAAAATTACGTGTTGCATAAGCTTTATTAGCGGAAATTTTCAAACTGAAATGAGTAATTATTTTTTTAAAGTCGCAAGATGAGCTTCACATGTTGAGATCCATTTTGTAAATTATAATGTTATGTAATTAACATATTTTAACATTATTAAATATAACATGTAATAACATTCTTAATACAATCGGACTTTCATTTTACAAACCTCTATTTTGCAAATTTTTCTGTTAAGCAAAAAGTTTTCTGGAACAAAGAACATTTTACTATATTTTTTCTTAAAATAATCTCCAAATACCGAAATACGTGTAAAATAAATAATAGTTAATTTTGGGGAAAAAAGTGCAAAGGATTTTTAAGTAATATATTTTTTTATTATTTTAAATTTTGTTTTTTATTTGGTTTATAAAGTACAAAAAAAGTTGAATTTCTATTTAAGTTAACTGGAGCGTCTACAACAAGGAAAAATTAACTTTCTTTACAACAAATTTAAATGGTTCTCACTTACTTAAATAAAAGGCAAAGGAAGTAAAATATTTACATTAAGTTATCTGTATATTTATGTACCTGTTAATGTAAGAAAATTCTATTTTAAACTACAAATAAATCTGTATGAGCAATAATTACTCAATAACTATTTTTTTCTATTTTCAAGGCATGTACATTTTGCAAGAAATCCATTGCATACATAGTTATAAAATTTTACAGACTTTTTGCAAACATAAAAATCTATGAAATGAATAGATAAAATCCTAAAAAGTAAATTTATAAAAATTAAAATTTTTTTTTTTAATTTAGTGATTCAAATTTTCTAAACATTTTGTGCAGAAATTGTGCTATATCTAAAATGTGTGGATATTTATTTGAAAAAAAAACTCATTTACTTAATTGAAAATTTGTGAGTCTGATAGTATACAAAATATCAGCCCTATAGATAATGAGTTAGTTTTAAGGAAAGTGTACCGGAATCACCAAAAATTGCCTTTAAAAAAAATCGCAAATAAAGAGTTTCATCTATGATTTGTAAAATAATATTATTTTTTTAGTACAATATAAAGCCGTACCATTATTAATTAGATTATTTTGCATTATTTCTCAGTTTTTAAAACTGTATGTTTAAAATTCTACATTTATTAAGGTCTTTTTAATCCCTCTTACCCTACTTCATCAACACGTGTAATTAACTATTCACACCTTCTTCCTCTTAAAATACCGACGCTTTATGTCTATAAGTTTTATTACTTCTACGTCACTTCGAACATCATAATTACAGGATATTACAGAATTCCACACACATATTTTTATTGTTATAAAAATACACAAATAAAATGTCTTTGATTTTAAGAAGTTAGTTTGATGTCTAGTTTTAATGGAACTCTATTTTTAAAATTTATAACTAAAGAATCTCTGTTTGTATACTCATACATAAAAATATTTATTTATTTTAAAGTTAAACCAATCGTTATAAACATATAGAATCGTTAACATGAGCATTTAAATGTTTACAATTAGCAGTTAGGAAAAACGAAATGTCCATTTTTCAAGCTGTATATTTAATATATAATAGTTCTCAATGTCCACTTTGTACTTTGTCCACTTGATTTATATAGTTTAAGAGCTACACTGAGTATTTATAAATGCTACACTGGGCATAATTAATGTTTCAAAAAGAAAAATTTTATTTTAAAATTTTGTAAATAATCATTTAAATTTTCCATAATTTTTACAAAAAATATGCAGAATTTTCAATAAATTTTAACATATAATATAGAAAAATTGGATTCTTTGTATAGAAATATTAGTTTTTTATACAACACATATTAAATGCAATACGGATATTAAAGAAAGTGTACCTGAATCACAGTTACATCACATTTGCTTACAATTTTAAATTTCAATTTTGTAGCATTCTATTTATCAAATTCTCATAAATAATGCATCTATGGATGCAGCAAAATGCCCTCTATTTTTTTAAAAGTAAAATTTTAAAAAAAATGCAAAATTTGAAGTTTTTTCATGTCTCAGTTACCTCGAATTTTCCACATAACGAACTTTCTTTCGGGATTTAGTGACTCCGTTATATAGAGGTCCGACTGTACTTCCAATATTTTAAGGGTCATATAAGTGCTAAAAGAAATGGCGATTTAAAAATTGGAATTTTTGATTCACATTAAATTTTGATAATCATGCGGATACTGCAGTCTGTTCAATGTAAATGCCATTTAAACTTCTTATGTGGAAAAGTATGATTGCTTCGAGAATGAGATTCATCCTTGTCTCGTTTAATCTATATTGTAAACTGCAATGTTTGATTCAGCAGGTTGCGTTAAAAAACGGAATAAGAAATGGAAGTTGTAATGTCATTTTGAACAACAGGAATTTTTATATCATATACCATATATATAAATAAAAAAGTGAAGTGCTTATTGTATTTTATTTGTAAATAATGCGATGGCAAAGAAGAGATATAACAAATATAGAAGTATCTTCTTTTTAACAATATTTACAGCTTCATTTGAATGATCGTTATTTTCGACGATACAATATGATCTATTTAATAGAGCTCTACAAAAATTCGTAGTATTTTCTACTTTTTTCAGTATCGGCAAAATAATGTCTATATGCTTCAAAAAATATGTGGCTGTATGTTATATATTAAAGTACAAGTTACTAATGTTAGCTTCTTACAATAGTTCCAAGTAACATTTCATACATTTCCATGATACTCCATAATGTAAGCAGTAATTATCGATAACATGCCTTCAAAAGGTGTAACTCAAAAGCCAATTCATAAAAATATCAAAACATGAGAATAAAAACCGACAGGTATCAAAGCAGAAAAAAGTAGGAAAATCGAGAAAGAGCAATTATATGTCATGCTAAGTCTAGACTTTGTTGTCAATAATTTCAAACAATGAAATGTATTAAATTTGATAATTATTTGATAATTATTCAATGTGTTTATTTCAATTCAGCGAAAAAATGGCGCTTGACTAGATGTATCAATGCTTTTGAAAAAGCATTTATTGTTTAATGGTAACTCATTCAGTTATTAATTTCTGCCTCCTTGATTTTATGAGACACTTAATAGTTATTCATGTGGTATTTTCTATTATCCAAAAAGAAAACCTCTCTTACAAGCAATTGAGGGCTCTACTGGTTAAAATAAGGATTTTCTTAAGGTTAAAAATAGACATATTACTAAAAAAAAACTAGAAACATGCCAAAATCTAGGCTGAAAACCTATAAAAAGTTAACAACTGTTAGTACAAAAAAAAAAAAAACTTTGACGTCAGATTATGTTTAGTACGATGTCACCAATTCTATTTTAAAATGAATAAAAGTGGATTGAATTATCATTCTATTTTTAGGGATATCTGTATTGATCAAGCTAATAAAATTGTGGTGCATTTTTTTAAGAATGTATGAATATCCGTAGGCTTTAAAATATATACTTAATTTTTTTATTTAAAAAATTAGCTTTATCGATGCTTGGTACGATGTGAGTTAAGTTATTTTTAATGGCATGAAGTTCCATAATTCTTCAAAATTTTGTATATTATCTGAGAAATTCAATGATACTATATTAAGCTCAAAAGTACAACATAGTTTAATAAATATCAGTAATTTCTAGACTATAAATTTAACTTTTAATTCTATTTTTACAACTGTATCTAAAAGAAATTTTCATTTTTCTTTAATTTAACGTAGCAATACATTAAGCAAAAGAAATTAATCAACATTTTAAATTAGAATATAACCCAGCCATTGATATTTTTATATGCACAGATTTAATTTTAAAAAATGCCTTTCTGGTTACTACAACAGTGAGTAATTTTAAATATGAAAATACATACAGAGAATGTTCTTCTGAATTGTTTATTTTAGTAGTCTTAATATATTTATTAATTACTTTTATTACCAGCATAAATAATTTCAGAAATATTTATAATCGGATTAAAATATTGCCTACACATAAAGTGTACTTTCTTTTTCAGGAAATAATGAAGAATTAATGCATTCAAAATGTATGAAACAAAAGATGTAAAATGTTAATATAAGCATTTTAATGGATAAACCTTTAACATTAACTGGCGATTATAAGCTCTTCCTATTACCCATAAATCTTATCACCCTAAACGTAAATCGCCTTAATATATATTTAATCACTAAATAGGCTGTCAAATATACAAATTAGGACGTCAAGATAGGTTTAATCTGATAATGGATGAGTCTTGTATTTAGTCCCAAATCGTTTTAAGTAGCTTAAAGAATATACAAAGATAAGATTGGTAAAAAAGTAAGCTCTTATTGAAGATGGTTAGCATAAAAAATGAATAACTGGAGAAAAAATGCTAACACTAAAAAGATAGCAAATTTTGAATTATTTCTCTATTTACAGGTATATTTACCAAGGATCTTTTTATTGTTACTTTTACTTGTTGTTTTAATGCTGGTATGGATTTTAATAACTGATGTACCATGAGATACGTTTATCTAGATAAAATAAGCATTTTCTTTTATATAAAACTGTTTGCATTTAACTTTTTATGTCTCTTCTACTTATAAAATTGAGAATTTTTAATAATGTAGGGTAGCGGTTATATTTAGAACTTACAGTTATTTGGCATGGCATCAAAGATATTCGGATGCATTCATGGTTTGGATTCTTATTACAGCAAAAACCATCGTACAAAATAACGGCAGTTACTATATATAGCATTATTACTTCGAAAT
>BMAO01029069.1:0-37645 GCA_019973975.1 Trichonephila clavata
TAAAATCCGACGCTGATCACGAATACATGTAGCGCTTTTCAAAATTTCAATTAGATCAAAAGTTATTGCAAAAAAATTTCACATTTTTTGGATATTTGGCAGGGGAGACGTCATGAACAGGGAAAAAATTTCTAACTCCTATTCCAACCAAACTCAATTTTCTTATGTAAAATCCGACGCTGATCACGAATACATGTAGCGCTTTTCAAAATTTCAATTAGATCAAAAGTTATTGCAATAAAAAATTTCACATTTTTTGGATATTTGGCAGGGAGACGTCATGAACAGGGAAAAATTTCTAACTCCTATTCCAACCAAACTCAATTTTCTTATGTAAAATCCGACGCTGATCACGAATACATGTAGCGCTTTTCAAAATTTCAATTAGATCAAAAGTTATTGCAATAAAAAATTTCACATTTTTTGGATATTTGGCAGGGAGACGTCATGAACAGGGAAAAATTTCTAACTCCTATTCCAACCAAACTCAATTTTCTTATGTAAAATCCGACGCTGATCACGAATACATGTAGCGCTTTTCAAAATTTCAATTAGATCAAAAGTTATTGCAATAAAAATTTCACATTTTTTGGATATTTGGCAGGGAGACGTCATGAACAGGGAAAAATTTCTAACTCCTATTCCAACCAAACTCTTTTCTTATGTAAAATCCGACGCTGATCACGAATACATGTAGCGCTTTTCAAAATTTCAATTAGATCAAAAGTTATTGCAATAAAAAATTTCACATTTTTTGGATATTTGGCAGGGAGACGTCATGAACAGGGAAAAATTTCTAACTCCTATTCCAACCAAACTCAATTTTCTTATGTAAAATCCGACGCTGATCACGAATACATGTAGCGCTTTTCAAAATTTCAATTAGATCAAAAGTTATTGCAATAAAAAAATTTCACATTTTTTGGATATTTGGCAGGGAGACGTCATGAACAGGAAAAATTTCTAACTCCTATTCCAACCAAACTCAATTTTCTTATGTAAAATCCGACGCTGATCACGAATACATGTAGCGCTTTTCAAAATTTCAATTAGATCAAAAGTTATTGCAATAAAAATTTCACATTTTTTGGATATTTGGCAGGGGAGACGTCATGAACAGGGAAAAATTTCTAACTCCTATTCCAACCAAACTCAATTTTCTTATGTAAAATCCGACGCTGATCACGAATACATGTAGCGCTTTTCAAAATTTCAATTAGATCAAAAGTTATTGCAATAAAAATTTCACATTTTTTGGATATTTGGCAGGGAGACGTCATGAACAGGGAAAAAATTTCTAACTCCTATTCCAACCAAACTCAATTTTCTTATGTAAAATCCGACGCTGATCACGAATACATGTAGCGCTTTTCAAAATTTCAATTAGATCAAAAGTTATTGCAATAAAAAATTTCACATTTTTTGGATATTTGGCAGGGAGACGTCATGAACAGGGAAAAAATTTCTAACTCCTATTCCAAACAAACTCAATTTTCATATGTAAAATCCGACGCTGATCACGAATACATGTAGCGCTTTTCAAAATTTCGATTAGATCAAAAGTTATTGCAATAAAAAATTTCACATTTTTGGGTATTTGGCAGGGGAGACGTCATGAACTGGGAAAATATTTCTAACTCCCATTTCAACCAAACTCAATTTTCTTATGTAAAATCCGACGCTGATCAAGAAACATGTAGCGCTTTTCAAAATTTCAATTAGATCAAAAGTTATTGCAATAAAAAATTTAACATTTTTGGATATTTGGCAGGGAGACGTCATGAACAGGGAAAAATTTCTAACTCCTATTCCAACCAAACTCAATTTTCTTATGTAAAATCCGACGCTGATCACGAATACATGTAGCGCTTTTCAAAATTTCAATTAGATCAAAAGTTATTGCAATAAAAAATTTCACATTTTTTGGATATTTGGCAGGGGAGACGTCATGAACAGGGAAAAATTTCTAACTCCTATTCCAACCAAACTCAATTTTCTTATGTAAAATCCGACGCTGATCACGAATACATGTAGCGCTTTTCAAAATTTCAATTAGATCAAAAGTTATTGCAATAAAAAAATTTCACATTTTTTGGATATTTGGCAGGGGAGACGTCATGAACAGGGAAAAAATTTCTAACTCCTATTCCAACCAAACTCAATTTTCTTATGTAAAATCCGACGCTGATCACGAATACATGTAGCGCTTTTCAAAATTTCAATTAGATCAAAAGTTATTGCAATAAAAAATTTCACATTTTTGGATATTTGGCAGGGGAGACGTCATGAACAGGGAAAAATTTCTAACTCCTATTCCAACCAAACTCAATTTTCTTATGTAAAATCCGACGCTGATCACGAATACATGTAGCGCTTTTCAAAATTTCAATTAGATCAAAAGTTATTGCAATAAAAAATTTCACATTTTTTGGATATTTGGCAGGGAGACGTCATGAACAGGGAAAAAATTTCTAACTCCTATTCCAACCAAACTCAATTTTCTTATGTAAAATCCGACGCTGATCACGAATACATGTAGCGCTTTTCAAAATTTCAATTAGATCAAAAGTTATTGCAATAAAAAATTTCACATTTTTTGGATATTTGGCAGGGGAGACGTCATGAACAGGGAAAAAATTTCTAACTCCTATTCCAACCAAACTCAATTTTCTTATGTAAAATCCGACGCTGATCACGAATACATGTAGCGCTTTTCAAAATTTCAATTAGATCAAAAGTTATTGCAATAAAAAATTTCACATTTTTTGGATATTTGGCAGGGAGACGTCATGAACAGGGAAAAATTTCTAACTCCTATTCCAACCAAACTCAATTTTCTTATGTAAAATCCGACGCTGATCACGAATACATGTAGCGCTTTTCAAAATTTCAATTAGATCAAAAGTTATTGCAATAAAAAATTTCACATTTTTTGGATATTTGGCAGGGAGACGTCATGAACAGGGAAAAATTTCTAACTCCTATTCCAACCAAACTCAATTTTCTTATGTAAAATCCGACGCTGATCACGAATACATGTAGCGCTTTTCAAAATTTCAATTAGATCAAAAGTTATTGCAATAAAAAATTTCACATTTTTTGGATATTTGGCAGGGGAGACGTCATGAACAGGGAAAAATTTCTAACTCCTATTCCAACCAAACTCAATTTTCTTATGTAAAATCCGACGCTGATCACGAATACATGTAGCGCTTTTCAAAATTTCAATTAGATCAAAAGTTATTGCAATAAAAATTTCACATTTTTTGGATATTTGGCAGGGGAGACGTCATGAACAGGGAAAAAATTTCTAACTCCTATTCCAACCAAACTCAATTTTCTTATGTAAAATCCGACGCTGATCACGAATACATGTAGCGCTTTTCAAAATTTCAATTAGATCAAAAGTTATTGCAATAAAAATTTCACATTTTTTGGATATTTGGCAGGGAGACGTCATGAACAGGGAAAAAATTTCTAACTCCTATTCAACCAAACTCAATTTTCTTATGTAAAATCCGACGCTGATCACGAATACATGTAGCGCTTTTCAAAATTTCAATTAGATCAAAAGTTATTGCAATAAAAAATTTCACATTTTTTGGATATTTGGCAGGGGAGACGTCATGAACAGGGAAAAATTTCTAACTCCTATTCCAACCAAACTTTTTCTTATGTAAAATCCGACGCTGATCACGAATACATGTAGCGCTTTTCAAAATTTCAATTAGATCAAAAGTTATTGCAATAAAAAATTTCACATTTTTTGGATATTTGGCAGGGAGACGTCATGAACAGGGAAAAATTTCTAACTCCTATTCCAACCAAACTCAATTTTCTTATGTAAAATCCGACGCTGATCACGAATACATGTAGCGCTTTTCAAAATTTCAATTAGATCAAAAGTTATTGCAATAAAAATTTCACATTTTTTGGATATTTGGCAGGGAGACGTCATGAACAGGGAAAAATTTCTAACTCCTATTCCAACCAAACTCAATTTTCTTATGTAAATCCGACGCTGATCACGAATACATGTAGCTTTCAAAATTTCAATTAGATCAAAAGTTATTGCAATAAAAAATTTCACATTTTTTGGATATTTGGCAGGGGAGACGTCATGAACAGGGAAAATTTCTAACTCCTATTCCAACCAAACTCAATTTTCTTATGTAAAATCCGACGCTGATCACGAATACATGTAGCGCTTTTCAAAATTTCAATTAGATCAAAAGTTATTGCAAAAAAATTTCACATTTTTTGGATATTTGGCAGGGGAGACGTCATGAACAGGGAAAAAATTTCTAACTCCTATTCCAACCAAACTCAATTTTCTTATGTAAAATCCGACGCTGATCACGAATACATGTAGCGCTTTTCAAAATTTCAATTAGATCAAAAGTTATTGCAATAAAAAAATTTCACATTTTTTGGATATTTGGCAGGGGAGACGTCATGAACAGGGAAAAATTTCTAACTCCTATTCCAACCAAACTCAATTTTCTTATGTAAAATCCGACGCTGATCACGAATACATGTAGCGCTTTTCAAAATTTCAATTAGATCAAAAGTTATTGCAATAAAAAAATTTCACATTTTTTGGATATTTGGCAGGGGAGACGTCATGAACAGGGAAAAATTTCTAACTCCTATTCCAACCAAACTCAATTTTCTTATGTAAAATCCGACGCTGATCACGAATACATGTAGCGCTTTTCAAAATTTCAATTAGATCAAAAGTTATTGCAATAAAAAATTTCACATTTTTTGGATATTTGGCAGGGAGACGTCATGAACAGAAAAAATTTCTAACTCCTATTCCAACCAAACTCAATTTTCTTATGTAAAATCCGACGCTGATCACGAATACATGTAGCGCTTTTCAAAATTTCAATTAGATCAAAAGTTATTGCAATAAAAAATTTCACATTTTTTGGATATTTGGCAGGGGAGACGTCATGAACAGGGAAAAAATTTCTAACTCCTATTCCAACCAAACTCAATTTTCTTATGTAAAATCCGACGCTGATCACGAATACATGTAGCGCTTTTCAAAATTTCAATTAGATCAAAAGTTATTGCAATAAAAAATTTCACATTTTTTGGATATTTGGCAGGGGAGACGTCATGAACAGGGAAAAATTTCTAACTCCTATTCCAACCAAACTCAATTTTCTTATGTAAAATCCGACGCTGATCACGAATACATGTAGCGCTTTTCAAAATTTCAATTAGATCAAAAGTTATTGCAATAAAAATTTCACATTTTTTGGATATTTGGCAGGGAGACGTCATGAACAGGGAAAAATTTCTAACTCCTATTCCAACCAAACTCAATTTTCTTATGTAAAATCCGACGCTGATCACGAATACATGTAGCGCTTTTCAAAATTTCAATTAGATCAAAAGTTATTGCAATAAAAATTTCACATTTTTGGATATTTGGCAGGGGAGACGTCATGAACAGGGAAAAATTTCTAACTCCTATTCCAACCAAACTCAATTTTCTTATGTAAAATCCGACGCTGATCACGAATACATGTAGCGCTTTTCAAAATTTCAATTAGATCAAAAGTTATTGCAATAAAAAATTTCACATTTTTTGGATATTTGGCAGGGGAGACGTCATGAACAGGGAAAAATTTCTAACTCCTATTCCAACCAAACTCAATTTTCTTATGTAAAATCCGACGCTGATCACGAATACATGTAGCGCTTTTCAAAATTTCAATTAGATCAAAAGTTATTGCAAAAAAAATTTCACATTTTTTGGATATTTGGCAGGGGAGACGTCATGAACAGGGAAAAAATTTCTAACTCCTATTCCAACCAAACTCAATTTTCTTATGTAAAATCCGACGCTGATCACGAATACATGTAGCGCTTTTCAAAATTTCAATTAGATCAAAAGTTATTGCAATAAAAAAATTTCACATTTTTTGGATATTTGGCAGGGAAACGTCATGAACAGGGAAAAATTTCTAACTCCTATTCCAACCAAACTCAATTTTCTTATGTAAAATCCGACGCTGATCACGAATACATGTAGCGCTTTTCAAAATTTCAATTAGATCAAAAGTTATTGCAATAAAAAATTTCACATTTTTTGGATATTTGGCAGGGAGACGTCATGAACAGGGAAAAAATTTCTAACTCCTATTCCAACCAAACTCAATTTTCTTATGTAAAATCCGACGCTGATCACGAATACATGTAGCGCTTTTCAAAATTTCAATTAGATCAAAAGTTATTGCAATAAAAAATTTCACATTTTTTGGATATTTGGCAGAGGAGACGTCATGAACAGGTAAAAATTTCTAACTCCTATGCCAACCAAACTCAATTTTCTTATGTAAAATCCGACGCTGATCACGAATACATGTAGCGCTTTTCAAAATTTCAATTAGATCAAAAGTTATTGCAATAAAAAATTTCACATTTTTTGGATATTTGGCAGGGAGACGTCATGAACAGGGAAAAATTTCTAACTCCTATTCCAACCAAACTCAATTTTCTTATGTAAAATCCGACGCTGATCACGAATACATGTAGCGCTTTTCAAAATTTCAATTAGATCAAAAGTTATTGCAATAAAAATTTCACATTTTTTGGATATTTGGCAGGGAGACGTCATGAACAGGGAAAAAATTTCTAACTCCTATTCCAAACTCAATTTTCTTATGTAAAATCCGACGCTGATCACGAATACATGTAGCGCTTTTCAAAATTTCAATTAGATCAAAAGTTATTGCAATAAAAAATTTCACATTTTTTGGATATTTGGCAGGGGAGACGTCATGAACAGGGAAAAATTTCTAACTCCTATTCCAACCAAACTCAATTTTCTTATGTAAAATCCGACGCTGATCACGAATACATGTAGCGCTTTTCAAAATTTCAATTAGATCAAAAGTTATTGCAATAAAAAATTTCACATTTTTTGGATATTTGGCAGGGAGACGTCATGAACAGGGAAAAAATTTCTAACTCCTATTCCAACCAAACTCAATTTTCTTATGTAAAATCCGACGCTGATCACGAATACATGTAGCGCTTTTCAAAATTTCAATTAGATCAAAAGTTATTGCAATAAAAAATTTCACATTTTTTGGATATTTGGCAGGGGAGACGTCATGAACAGGGAAAAATTTCTAACTCCTATTCCAACCAAACTCAATTTTCTTATGTAAAATCCGACGCTGATCACGAATACATGTAGCGCTTTTCAAAATTTCAATTAGATCAAAAGTTATTGCAATAAAAAAATTTCACATTTTTTGGATATTTGGCAGGGAGACGTCATGAACAGGGAAAAATTTCTAACTCCTATTCCAACCAAACTCAATTTTCTTATGTAAAATCCGACGCTGATCACGAATACATGTAGCGCTTTTCAAAATTTCAATTAGATCAAAAGTTATTGCAATAAAAAATTTCACATTTTTTGGATATTTGGCAGGGAGACGTCATGAACAGGGAAAAAATTTCTAACTCCTATTCCAACCAAACTCAATTTTCTTATGTAAAATCCGACGCTGATCACGAATACATGTAGCGCTTTTCAAAATTTCAATTAGATCAAAAGTTATTGCAATAAAAAATTTCATTTTTTGGATATTTGGCAGGGAGACGTCATGAACAGGGAAAAATTTCTAACTCCTATTCCAACCAAACTCAATTTTCTTATGTAAAATCCGACGCTGATCACGAATACATGTAGCGCTTTTCAAAATTTCAATTAGATCAAAAGTTATTGCAATAAAAAATTTCACATTTTTTGGATATTTGGCAGGGAGACGTCATGAACAGGGAAAAATTTCTAACTCCTATTCCAACCAAACTCAATTTTCTTATGTAAAATCCGACGCTGATCACGAATACATGTAGCGCTTTTCAAAATTTCAATTAGATCAAAAGTTATTGCAATAAAAAAATTTCACATTTTTTGGATATTTGGCAGGGAGACGTCATGAACAGGGAAAAATTTCTAACTCCTATTCCAACCAAACTCAATTTTCTTATGTAAAATCCGACGCTGATCACGAATACATGTAGCGCTTTTCAAAATTTCAATTAGATCAAAAGTTATTGCAATAAAAAATTTCACATTTTTTGGATATTTGGCAGGGGAGACGTCATGAACAGGGAAAAATTTCTAACTCCTATTCCAACCAAACTCAATTTTCTTATGTAAAATCCGACGCTGATCACGAATACATGTAGCGCTTTTCAAAATTTCAATTAGATCAAAAGTTATTGCAATAAAAATTTCACATTTTTTGGATATTTGGCTGGGGAGACGTCATGAACAGGGAAAAATTTCTAACTCCTATTCCAACCAAACTCAATTTTCTTATGTAAAATCCGACGCTGATCACGAATACATGTAGC
Organism: Trichonephila clavata; assembly: GCA_019973975.1. NCBI lineage: Eukaryota > Metazoa > Arthropoda > Arachnida > Araneae > Nephilidae > Trichonephila > Trichonephila clavata. Next base: position 8,392 of record BMAO01029069.1, read on the forward strand.
GCTTTTCAAAATTTCAATTAGATCAAAAGTTATTGCAATAAAAAATTTCACATTTTTTGGATATTTGGCAGGGAGACGTCATGAACAGGTAATTTCTCCTATTCCAACCAAACTCAATTTTCTTATGTAAAATCCGACGCTGATCACGAATACATGTAGCGCTTTTCAAAATTTCAATTAGATCAAAAGTTATTGCAATAAAATTTCACATTTTTTGGATATTTGGCAGGGGAGACGTCATGAACAGGGAAAAATTTCTAACTCCTATTCCAACCAAACTCAATTTTCTTATGTAAAATCCGACGCTGATCACGAATACATGTAGCGCTTTTCAAAATTTCAATTAGATCAAAAGTTATTGCAATAAAAAATTTCACATTTTTGTATATTTGGCAGGGGAGACGTCGTGAACAGGGAAAAAATTTCTAACTCCTATTCCAACCAAACTCAATTTTCTTATGTAAAATCCGACGCTGATCACGAATACATGTAGCGCTTTTCAAAATTTCAATTAGATCAAAAGTTATTGCAATAAAAAATTTCACATTTTTTGGATATTTGGCAGGGGAGACGTCATGAACAGGGAAAAATTTCTAACTCCTATTCCAACCAAACTCAATTTTCTTATGTAAAATCCGACGCTGATCACGAATACATGTAGCGCTTTTCAAAATTTCAATTAGATCAAAAGTTATTGCAATAAAAATTTCACATTTTTTGGATATTTGGCAGGGAGACGTCATGAACAGGGAAAAATTTCTAACTCCTATTCCAACCAAACTCAATTTTCTTATGTAAAATCCGACGCTGATCACGAATACATGTAGCGCTTTTCAAAATTTCAATTAGATCAAAAGTTATTGCAATAAAAAATTTCACATTTTTTGGATATTTGGCAGGGGAGACGTCATGAACAGGGAAAAATTTCTAACTCCTATTCCAACCAAACTCAATTTTCTTATGTAAAATCCGACGCTGATCACGAATACATGTAGCGCTTTTCAAAATTTCAATTAGATCAAAAGTTATTGCAATAAAAATTTCACATTTTTTGGATATTTGGCAGGGAGACGTCATGAACAGGGAAAAAATTTCTAACTCCTATTCCAACCAAACTCAATTTTCTTATGTAAAATCCGACGCTGATCACGAATACATGTAGCGCTTTTCAAAATTTCAATTAGATCAAAAGTTATTGCAATAAAAAATTTCACATTTTTTGGATATTTGGCAGGGGAGACGTCATGAACAGGGAAAAATTTCTAACTCCTATTCCAACCAAACTCAATTTTCTTATGTAAAATCCGACGCTGATCACGAATACATGTAGCGCTTTTCAAAATTTCAATTAGATCAAAAGTTATTGCAATAAAAAATTTCACATTTTTTGGATATTTGGCAGGGAGACGTCATGAACAGGGAAAAATTTCTAACTCCTATTCCAACCAAACTCAATTTTCTTATGTAAATCCGACGCTGATCACGAATACATGTAGCGCTTTTCAAAATTTCAATTAGATCAAAAGTTATTGCAATAAAAAATTTCACATTTTTGGATATTTGGCAGGGGAGACGTCATGAACAGGGAAAAATTTCTAACTCCTATTCCAACCAAACTCAATTTTCTTATGTAAAATCCGACGCTGATCACGAATACATGTAGCGCTTTTCAAAATTTCAATTAGATCAAAAGTTATTGCAATAAAAATTTCACATTTTTTGGATATTTGGCAGGGGAGACGTCATGAACAGGGAAAAAATTTCTAACTCCTATTCCAACCAAACTCAATTTTCTTATGTAAAATCCGACGCTGATCACGAATACATGTAGCGCTTTTCAAAATTTCAATTAGATCAAAAGTTATTGCAATAAAAATTTTCACATTTTTTGGATATTTGGCAGGGGAGACGTCATGAACAGGGAAAAAATTTCTAACTCCTATTCCAACCAAACTCAATTTTCTTATGTAAAATCCGACGCTGATCACGAATACATGTAGCGCTTTTCAAAATTTCAATTAGATCAAAAGTTATTGCAATAAAAATTTCACATTTTTTGGATATTTGGCAGGGAGACGTCATGAACAGGGAAAAATTTCTAACTCCTATTCCAACCAAACTCAATTTTCTTATGTAAAATCCGACGCTGATCACGAATACATGTAGCGCTTTTCAAAATTTCAATTAGATCAAAAGTTATTGCAATAAAAAATTTCACATTTTTGGATATTTGGCAGGGTATACGTCATGAACACGGGAAAAATTTCCAACTCCTATTCCAACCAAACTCAATTTTCTTATGTAAAATCTGACGCTGATCACGAATACATGTAGCCTTTTCAAAATTTCAATTAGATCAAAAGTTATTGCAATAAAAAGAATTCACATTTTTTTGATATTTGGCAGGGGAGACGTCATGAACAGGGAAATATTTCTAACTCCTATTCGAACCAAACTCAATTTTCTTATGTAAAATCCGACGCTGATCACGAATACATGTAGCGCTTTTCAAAATTTCAATTAGATCAAAAGTTATTGCAATAAAAATTTCACATTTTTTGGATATTTGGCAGGGGAGACGTCATGAACAGGGAAAAATTTCTAACTCCTATTCCAACCAAACTCAATTTTCTTATGTAAAATCCGACGCTGATCACGAATACATGTAGCGCTTTTCAAAATTTCAATTAGATCAAAAGTTATTGCAATAAAATTTCACATTTTTTGGATATTTGGCAGGGGAGACGTCATGAACAGGGAAAAAATTTCTAACTCCTATTCCAACCAAACTCAATTTTCTTATGTAAAATCCGACGCTGATCACGAATACATGTAGCGCTTTTCAAAATTTCAATTAGATCAAAAGTTATTGCAATAAAAAATTTCACATTTTTTGGATATTTGGCAGGGGAGACGTCATGAACAGGGAAAAATTTCTAACTCCTATTCCAACCAAACTCAATTTTCTTATGTAAATCCGACGCTGATCACGAATACATGTAGCGCTTTTCAAAATTTCAATTAGATCAAAAGTTATTGCAATAAAAAATTTCACATTTTTTGGATATTTGGCAGGGGAGACGTCATGAACAGGGAAAAATTTCTAACTCCTATTCCAACCAAACTCAATTTTCTTATGTAAAATCCGACGCTGATCACGAATACATGTAGCGCTTTTCAAAATTTCAATTAGATCAAAAGTTATTGCAATAAAAAATTTCACATTTTTTGGATATTTGGCAGGGGAGACGTCATGAACAGGGAAAAATTTCTAACTCCTATTCCAACCAAACTCAATTTTCTTATGTAAAATCCGACGCTGATCACGAATACATGTAGCGCTTTTCAAAATTTCAATTAGATCAAAAGTTATTGCAATAAAAAATTTCACATTTTTTGGATATTTGGCAGGGGAGACGTCATGAACAGGGAAAAAATTTCTAACTCCTATTCCAACCAAACTCAATTTTCTTATGTAAATCCGACGCTGATCACGAATACATGTAGCGCTTTTCAAAATTTCAATTAGATCAAAAGTTATTGCAATAAAAAATTTCACATTTTTTGGATATTTGGCAGGGGAGACGTCATGAACAGGGAAAAATTTCTAACTCCTATTCCAACCAAACTCAATTTTCTTATGTAAAATCCGACGCTGATCACGAATACATGTAGCGCTTTTCAAAATTTCAATTAGATCAAAAGTTATTGCAATAAAAAATTTCACATTTTTTGGATATTTGGCAGGGGAGACGTCATGAACAGGGAAAAAATTTCTAACTCCTATTCCAACCAAACTCAATTTTCTTATGTAAATCCGACGCTGATCACGAATACATGTAGCGCTTTTCAAAATTTCAATTAGATCAAAAGTTATTGCAATAAAAATTTTCACATTTTTTGGATATTTGGCAGGGGAGACGTCATGAACAGGGAAAAATTTCTAACTCCTATTCCAACCAAACTCAATTTTCTTATGTAAATCCGACGCTGATCACGAATACATGTAGCGCTTTTCAAAATTTCAATTAGATCAAAAGTTATTGCAATAAAAAATTTCACATTTTTTGGATATTTGGCAGGGGAGACGTCATGAACAGGGAAAAAATTTCTAACTCCTATTCCAACCAAACTCAATTTTCTTATGTAAAATCCGACGCTGATCACGAATACATGTAGCGCTTTTCAAAATTTCAATTAGATCAAAAGTTATTGCAATAAAAATTTCACATTTTTTGGATATTTGGCAGGGGAGACGTCATGAACAGGGAAAAATTTCTAACTCCTATTCCAACCAAACTCAATTTTCTTATGTAAAATCCGACGCTGATCACGAATACATGTAGCGCTTTTCAAAATTTCAATTAGATCAAAAGTTATTGCAATAAAAATTTCACATTTTTTGGATATTTGGCAGGGGAGACGTCATGAACAGGGAAAAAATTTCTAACTCCTATTCCAACCAAACTCAATTTTCTTATGTAAATCCGACGCTGATCACGAATACATGTAGCGCTTTTCAAAATTTCAATTAGATCAAAAGTTATTGCAATAAAAAATTTCACATTTTTTGGATATTTGGCAGGGAGACGTCATGAACAGGGAAAAATTTCTAACTCCTATTCCAACCAAACTCAATTTTCTTATGTAAAATCCGACGCTGATCACGAATACATGTAGCGCTTTTCAAAATTTCAATTAGATCAAAAGTTATTGCAATAAAAAATTTCACATTTTTTGGATATTTGGCAGGGGAGACGTCATGAACAGGGAAAAAATTTCTAACTCCTATTCCAACCAAACTCAATTTTCTTATGTAAAATCCGACGCTGATCACGAATACATGTAGCGCTTTTCAAAATTTCAATTAGATCAAAAGTTATTGCAATAAAAATTTCACATTTTTTGGATATTTGGCAGGGAGACGTCATGAACAGGGAAAAATTTCTAACTCCTATTCCAACCAAACTCAATTTTCTTATGTAAATCCGACGCTGATCACGAATACATGTAGCGCTTTTCAAAATTTCAATTAGATCAAAAGTTATTGCAATAAAAATTTCACATTTTTTGGATATTTGGCAGGGAGACGTCATGAACAGGGAAAAATTTCTAACTCCTATTCCAACCAAACTCAATTTTCTTATGTAAATCCGACGCTGATCACGAATACATGTAGCGCTTTTCAAAATTTCAATTAGATCAAAAGTTATTGCAATAAAAATTTTCACATTTTTTGGATATTTGGCAGGGGAGACGTCATGAACAGGGAAAAATTTCTAACTCCTATTCCAACCAAACTCAATTTTCTTATGTAAATCCGACGCTGATCACGAATACATGTAGCGCTTTTCAAAATTTCAATTAGATCAAAAGTTATTGCAATAAAAATTTCACATTTTTTGGATATTTGGCAGGGGAGACGTCATGAACAGGGAAAAATTTCTAACTCCTATTCCAACCAAACTCAATTTTCTTATGTAAATCCGACGCTGATCACGAATACATGTAGCGCTTTTCAAAATTTCAATTAGATCAAAAGTTATTGCAATAAAAAATTTCACATTTTTTGGATATTTGGCAGGGGAGACGTCATGAACAGGGAAAAATTTCTAACTCCTATTCCAACCAAACTCAATTTTCTTATGTAAAATCCGACGCTGATCACGAATACATGTAGCGCTTTTCAAAATTTCAATTAGATCAAAAGTTATTGCAATAAAAATTTCACATTTTTTGGATATTTGGCAGGGAGACGTCATGAACAGGGAAAAATTTCTAACTCCTATTCCAACCAAACTCAATTTTCTTATGTAAAATCCGACGCTGATCACGAATACATGTAGCGCTTTTCAAAATTTCAATTAGATCAAAAGTTATTGCAATAAAAAATTTCACATTTTTTGGATATTTGGCAGGGGAGACGTCATGAACAGGGAAAAAATTTCTAACTCCTATTCCAACCAAACTCAATTTTCTTATGTAAAATCCGACGCTGATCACGAATACATGTAGCGCTTTTCAAAATTTCAATTAGATCAAAAGTTATTGCAATAAAAAATTTCACATTTTTTGGATATTTGGCAGGGGAGACGTCATGAACAGGGAAAAAATTTCTAACTCCTATTCCAACCAAACTCAATTTTCTTATGTAAAATCCGACGCTGATCACGAATACATGTAGCGCTTTTCAAAATTTCAATTAGATCAAAAGTTATTGCAATAAAAAATTTTCACATTTTTTGGATATTTGGCAGGGGAGACGTCATGAACAGGGAAAAATTTCTAACTCCTATTCCAACCAAACTCAATTTTCTTATGTAAAATCCGACGCTGATCACGAATACATGTAGCGCTTTTCAAAATTTCAATTAGATCAAAAGTTATTGCAATAAAAAATTTCACATTTTTTGGATATTTGGCAGGGGAGACGTCATGAACAGGGAAAAATTTCTAACTCCTATTCCAACCAAACTCAATTTTCTTATGTAAAATCCGACGCTGATCACGAATACATGTAGCGCTTTTCAAAATTTCAATTAGATCAAAAGTTATTGCAATAAAAAATTTTCACATTTTTTGGATATTTGGCAGGGGAGACGTCATGAACAGGGAAAAATTTCTAACTCCTATTCCAACCAAACTCAATTTTCTTATGTAAAATCCGACGCTGATCACGAATACATGTAGCGCTTTTCAAAATTTCAATTAGATCAAAAGTTATTGCAATAAAAAATTTCACATTTTTTGGATATTTGGCAGGGAGACGTCATGAACAGGGAAAAATTTCTAACTCCTATTCCAACCAAACTCAATTTTCTTATGTAAAATCCGACGCTGATCACGAATACATGTAGCGCTTTTCAAAATTTCAATTAGATCAAAAGTTATTGCAATAAAAAATTTCACATTTTTTGGATATTTGGCAGGGGAGACGTCATGAACAGGGAAAAATTTCTAACTCCTATTCCAACCAAACTCAATTTTCTTATGTAAAATCCGACGCTGATCACGAATACATGTAGCGCTTTTCAAAATTTCAATTAGATCAAAAGTTATTGCAATAAAAATTTCACATTTTTTGGATATTTGGCAGGGGAGACGTCATGAACAGGGAAAAAATTTCTAACTCCTATTCCAACCAAACTCAATTTTCTTATGTAAATCCGACGCTGATCACGAATACATGTAGCGCTTTTCAAAATTTCAATTAGATCAAAAGTTATTGCAATAAAAAATTTTCACATTTTTTGGATATTTGGCAGGGGAGACGTCATGAACAGGGAAAAATTTCTAACTCCTATTCCAACCAAACTCAATTTTCTTATGTAAAATCCGACGCTGATCACGAATACATGTAGCGCTTTTCAAAATTTCAATTAGATCAAAAGTTATTGCAATAAAAATTTCACATTTTTTGGATATTTGGCAGGGGAGACGTCATGAACAGGGAAAAAATTTCTAACTCCTATTCCAACCAAACTCAATTTTCTTATGTAAAATCCGACGCTGATCACGAATACATGTAGCGCTTTTCAAAATTTCAATTAGATCAAAAGTTATTGCAATAAAAATTTCACATTTTTTGGATATTTGGCAGGGAGACGTCATGAACAGGGAAAAATTTCTAACTCCTATTCCAACCAAACTCAATTTTCTTATGTAAAATCCGACGCTGATCACGAATACATGTAGCGCTTTTCAAAATTTCAATTAGATCAAAAGTTATTGCAATAAAAAATTTCACATTTTTTGGATATTTGGCAGGGGAGACGTCATGAACAGGGAAAAATTTCTAACTCCTATTCCAACCAAACTCAATTTTCTTATGTAAAATCCGACGCTGATCACGAATACATGTAGCGCTTTTCAAAATTTCAATTAGATCAAAAGTTATTGCAATAAAAAATTTCACATTTTTTGGATATTTGGCAGGGGAGACGTCATGAACAGGGAAAAATTTCTAACTCCTATTCCAACCAAACTCAATTTTCTTATGTAAAATCCGACGCTGATCACGAATACATGTAGCGCTTTTCAAAATTTCAATTAGATCAAAAGTTATTGCAATAAAAAATTTCACATTTTTTGGATATTTGGCAGGGGAGACGTCATGAACAGGGAAAAATTTCTAACTCCTATTCCAACCAAACTCAATTTTCTTATGTAAAATCCGACGCTGATCACGAATACATGTAGCGCTTTTCAAAATTTCAATTAGATCAAAAGTTATTGCAATAAAAAATTTCACATTTTTTGGATATTTGGCAGGGGAGACGTCATGAACAGGGAAAAAATTTCTAACTCCTATTCCAACCAAACTCAATTTTCTTATGTAAAATCCGACGCTGATCACGAATACATGTAGCGCTTTTCAAAATTTCAATTAGATCAAAAGTTATTGCAATAAAAATTTCACATTTTTTGGATATTTGGCAGGGGAGACGTCATGAACAGGGAAAAATTTCTAACTCCTATTCCAACCAAACTCAATTTTCTTATGTAAAATCCGACGCTGATCACGAATACATGTAGCGCTTTTCAAAATTTCAATTAGATCAAAAGTTATTGCAATAAAAAATTTCACATTTTTGGATATTTGGCAGGGGAGACGTCATGAACAGGGAAAAATTTCTAACTCCTATTCCAACCAAACTCAATTTTCTTATGTAAAATCCGACGCTGATCACGAATACATGTAGCGCTTTTCAAAATTTCAATTAGATCAAAAGTTATTGCAATAAAAAATTTCACATTTTTTGGATATTTGGCAGGGAGACGTCATGAACAGGGAAAAATTTCTAACTCCTATTCCAACCAAACTCAATTTTCTTATGTAAAATCCGACGCTGATCACGAATACATGTAGCGCTTTTCAAAATTTCAATTAGATCAAAAGTTATTGCAATAAAAAATTTTCACATTTTTTGGATATTTGGCAGGGGAGACGTCATGAACAGGGAAAAATTTCTAACTCCTATTCCAACCAAACTCAATTTTCTTATGTAAAATCGACGCTGATCACGAATACATGTAGCGCTTTTCAAAATTTCAATTAGATCAAAAGTTATTGCAATAAAAAATTTCACATTTTTTGGATATTTGGCAGGGGAGACGTCATGAACAGGGAAAAAATTTCTAACTCCTATTCCAACCAAACTCAATTTTCTTATGTAAAATCCGACGCTGATCACGAATACATGTAGCGCTTTTCAAAATTTCAATTAGATCAAAAGTTATTGCAATAACAAAATTTCACATTTTTTGGATATTTGGCAGGGGAGACGTCATGAACAGGGAAAAATTTCTAACTCCTATTCCAACCAAACTCAATTTTCTTATGTAAAATCCGACGCTGATCACGAATACATGTAGCGCTTTTCAAAATTTCAATTAGATCAAAAGTTATTGCAATAAAAAATTTTCACATTTTTTGGATATTTGGCAGGGGAGACGTCATGAACAGGGAAAAATTTCTAACTCCTATTCCAACCAAACTCAATTTTCTTATGTAAAATCCGACGCTGATCACGAATACATGTAGCGCTTTTCAAAATTTCAATTAGATCAAAAGTTATTGCAATAAAAAATTTCACATTTTTTGGATATTTGGCAGGGGTCATGAAAAGGGAAAAAATTTCTAACTCCTATTCCAACCAAACTCAATTTTCTTATGTAAAATCCGACGCTGATCACGAATACATGTAGCGCTTTTCAAAATTTCAATTAGATCAAAAGTTATTGCAATAAAAATTTCACATTTTTTGGATATTTGGCAGGGGAGACGTCATGAACAGGGAAAAATTTCTAACTCCTATTCCAACCAAACTCAATTTTCTTATGTAAAATCCGACGCTGATCACGAATACATGTAGCGCTTTTCAAAATTTCAATTAGATCAAAAGTTATTGCAATAAAAATTTCACATTTTTTGGATATTTGGCAGGGGAGACGTCATGAACAGGGAAAAATTTCTAACTCCTATTCCAACCAAACTCAATTTTCTTATGTAAAATCCGACGCTGATCACGAATACATGTAGCGCTTTTCAAAATTTCAATTAGATCAAAAGTTATTGCAATAAAAATTTCACATTTTTTGGATATTTGGCAGGGAGACGTCATGAACAGGGAAAAAATTTCTAACTCCTATTCCAACCAAACTCAATTTTCTTATGTAAAATCGCCGACGCTGATCACGAATACATGTAGCGCTTTTCAAAATTTCAATTAGATCAAAAGTTATTGCAATAAAAATTTCACATTTTTTGGATATTTGGCAGGGAGACGTCATGAACAGGGAAAAATTTCTAACTCCTATTCCAACCAAACTCAATTTTCTTATGTAAAATCCGACGCTGATCACGAATACATGTAGCGCTTTTCAAAATTTCAATTAGATCAAAAGTTATTGCAATAAAAAATTTCACATTTTTTGGATATTTGGCAGGGGAGACGTCATGAACAGGGAAAAATTTCTAACTCCTATTCCAACCAAACTCAATTTTCTTATGTAAAATCCGACGCTGATCACGAATACATGTAGCGCTTTTCAAAATTTCAATTAGATCAAAAGTTATTGCAATAAAAATTTCACATTTTTTGGATATTTGGCAGGGAGACGTCATGAACAGGGAAAAAATTTCTAACTCCTATTCCAACCAAACTCAATTTTCTTATGTAAAATCCGACGCTGATCACGAATACATGTAGCGCTTTTCAAAATTTCAATTAGATCAAAAGTTATTGCAATAAAAATTTCACATTTTTTGGATATTTGGCAGGGAGACGTCATGAACAGGGAAAAATTTCTAACTCCTATTCCAACCAAACTCAATTTTCTTATGTAAAATCCGACGCTGATCACGAATACATGTAGCGCTTTTCAAAATTTCAATTAGATCAAAAGTTATTGCAATAAAAAATTTCACATTTTTTGGATATTTGGCAGGGAGACGTCATGAACAGGAAAAATTTCTAACTCCTATTCCAACCAAACTCAATTTTCTTATGTAAAATCCGACGCTGATCACGAATACATGTAGCGCTTTTCAAAATTTCAATTAGATCAAAAGTTATTGCAATAAAAAATTTCACATTTTTTGGATATTTGGCAGGGGAGACGTCATGAACAGGGAAAAATTTCTAACTCCTATTCCAACCAAACTCAATTTTCTTATGTAAAATCCGACGCTGATCACGAATACATGTAGCGCTTTTCAAAATTTCAATTAGATCAAAAGTTATTGCAATAAAAAATTTCACATTTTTTGGATATTTGGCAGGGGAGACGTCATGAACAGGGAAAAATTTCTAACTCCTATTCCAACCAAACTCAATTTTCTTATGTAAAATCCGACGCTGATCACGAATACATGTAGCGCTTTTCAAAATTTCAATTAGATCAAAAGTTATTGCAATAAAAAATTTCACATTTTTTGGATATTTGGCAGGGAGACGTCATGAACAGGGAAAAAATTTCTAACTCCTATTCCAACCAAACTCAATTTTCTTATGTAAAATCCGACGCTGATCACGAATACATGTAGCGCTTTTCAAAATTTCAATTAGATCAAAAGTTATTGCAATAAAAAATTTCACATTTTTTGGATATTTGGCAGGGAGACGTCATGAACAGGGAAAAATTTCTAACTCCTATTCCAACCAAACTCAATTTTCTTATGTAAAATCCGACGCTGATCACGAATACATGTAGCGCTTTTCAAAATTTCAATTAGATCAAAAGTTATTGCAATAAAAAATTTCACATTTTTTGGATATTTGGCAGGGGAGACGTCATGAACAGGGAAAAATTTCTAACTCCTATTCCAACCAAACTCAATTTTCTTATGTAAAATCCGACGCTGATCACGAATACATGTAGCGCTTTTCAAAATTTCAATTAGATCAAAAGTTATTGCAATAAAAATTTCACATTTTTTGGATATTTGGCAGGGGAGACGTCATGAACAGGGAAAAATTTCTAACTCCTATTCCAACCAAACTCAATTTTCTTATGTAAAATCCGACGCTGATCACGAATACATGTAGCGCTTTTCAAAATTTCAATTAGATCAAAAGTTATTGCAATAAAAATTTCACATTTTTTGGATATTTGGCAGGGGAGACGTCATGAACAGGGAAAAATTTCTAACTCCTATTCCAACCAAACTCAATTTTCTTATGTAAAATCCGACGCTGATCACGAATACATGTAGCGCTTTTCAAAATTTCAATTAGATCAAAAGTTATTGCAATAAAAAATTTCACATTTTTTGGATATTTGGCAGGGAGACGTCATGAACAGGGAAAAATTTCTAACTCCTATTCCAACCAAACTCAATTTTCTTATGTAAATCCGACGCTGATCACGAATACATGTAGCGCTTTTCAAAATTTCAATTAGATCAAAAGTTATTGCAATAAAATTTCACATTTTTTGGATATTTGGCAGGGGAGACGTCATGAACAGGGAAAAATTTCTAACTCCTATTCCAACCAAACTCAATTTTCTTATGTAAATCCGACGCTGATCACGAATACATGTAGCGCTTTTCAAAATTTCAATTAGATCAAAAGTTATTGCAATAAAAAATTTCACATTTTTGGATATTTGGCAGGGGAGACGTCATGAACAGGGAAAAAATTTCTAACTCCTATTCCAACCAAACTCAATTTTCTTATGTAAAATCCGACGCTGATCACGAATACATGTAGCGCTTTTCAAAATTTCAATTAGATCAAAAGTTATTGCAATAAAAATTTCACATTTTTTGGATATTTGGCAGGGGAGACGTCATGAACAGGGAAAAATTTCTAACTCCTATTCCAACCAAACTCAATTTTCTTATGTAAAATCCGACGCTGATCACGAATACATGTAGCGCTTTTCAAAATTTCAATTAGATCAAAAGTTATTGCAATAAAAAATTTCACATTTTTTGGATATTTGGCAGGGGAGACGTCATGAACAGGGAAAAAATTTCTAACTCCTATTCCAACCAAACTCAATTTTCTTATGTAAAATCCGACGCTGATCACGAATACATGTAGCGCTTTTCAAAATTTCAATTAGATCAAAAGTTATTGCAATAAAAAATTTCACATTTTTTGGATATTTGGCAGGGGAGACGTCATGAACAGGGAAAAATTTCTAACTCCTATTCCAACCAAACTCAATTTTCTTATGTAAAATCCGACGCTGATCACGAATACATGTAGCGCTTTTCAAAATTTCAATTAGATCAAAAGTTATTGCAATAAAAAATTTCACATTTTTTGGATATTTGGCAGGGGAGACGTCATGAACAGGGAAAAATTTCTAACTCCTATTCCAACCAAACTCAATTTTCTTATGTAAAATCCGACGCTGATCACGAATACATGTAGCGCTTTTCAAAATTTCAATTAGATCAAAAGTTATTGCAATAAAAATTTCACATTTTTTGGATATTTGGCAGGGGAGACGTCATGAACAGGGAAAAATTTCTAACTCCTATTCCAACCAAACTCAATTTTCTTATGTAAAATCCGACGCTGATCACGAATACATGTAGCGCTTTTCAAAATTTCAATTAGATCAAAAGTTATTGCAATAAAAAATTTCACATTTTTTGGATATTTGGCAGGGGAGACGTCATGAACAGGGAAAAATTTCTAACTCCTATTCCAACCAAACTCAATTTTCTTATGTAAAATCCGACGCTGATCACGAATACATGTAGCGCTTTTCAAAATTTCAATTAGATCAAAAGTTATTGCAATAAAAATTTCACATTTTTTGGATATTTGGCAGGGGAGACGTCATGAACAGGGAAAAATTTCTAACTCCTATTCCAACCAAACTCAATTTTCTTATGTAAAATCCGACGCTGATCACGAATACATGTAGCGCTTTTCAAAATTTCAATTAGATCAAAAGTTATTGCAATAAAAATTTCACATTTTTTGGATATTTGGCAGGGGAGACGTCATGAACAGGGAAAAATTTCTAACTCCTATTCCAACCAAACTCAATTTTCTTATGTAAAATCCGACGCTGATCACGAATACATGTAGCGCTTTTCAAAATTTCAATTAGATCAAAAGTTATTGCAATAAAAAATTTCACATTTTTTGGATATTTGGCAGGGGAGACGTCATGAACAGGGAAAAATTTCTAACTCCTATTCCAACCAAACTCAATTTTCTTATGTAAAATCCGACGCTGATCACGAATACATGTAGCGCTTTTCAAAATTTCAATTAGATCAAAAGTTATTGCAATAAAAAATTTCACATTTTTTGGATATTTGGCAGGGGAGACGTCATGAACAGGGAAAAATTTCTAACTCCTATTCCAACCAAACTCAATTTTCTTATGTAAAATCCGACGCTGATCACGAATACATGTAGCGCTTTTCAAAATTTCAATTAGATCAAAAGTTATTGCAATAAAAAATTTCACATTTTTTGGATATTTGGCAGGGGAGACGTCATGAACAGGGAAAAATTTCTAACTCCTATTCCAACCAAACTCAATTTTCTTATGTAAAATCCGACGCTGATCACGAATACATGTAGCGCTTTTCAAAATTTCAATTAGATCAAAAGTTATTGCAATAAAAATTTCACATTTTTTGGATATTTGGCAGGGGAGACGTCATGAACAGGGAAAAAATTTCTAACTCCTATTCCAACCAAACTCAATTTTCTTATGTAAAATCCGACGCTGATCACGAATACATGTAGCGCTTTTCAAAATTTCAATTAGATCAAAAGTTATTGCAATAAAAATTTCACATTTTTTGGATATTTGGCAGGGAGACGTCATGAACAGGGAAAAATTTCTAACTCCTATTCCAACCAAACTCAATTTTCTTATGTAAAATCCGACGCTGATCACGAATACATGTAGCGCTTTTCAAAATTTCAATTAGATCAAAAGTTATTGCAATAAAAAATTTCACATTTTTTGGATATTTGGCAGGGAGACGTCATGAACAGGGAAAAATTTCTAACTCCTATTCCAACCAAACTCAATTTTCTTATGTAAAATCCGACGCTGATCACGAATACATGTAGCGCTTTTCAAAATTTCAATTAGATCAAAAGTTATTGCAATAAAAAATTTCACATTTTTTGGATATTTGGCAGGGGAGACGTCATGAACAGGGAAAAATTTCTAACTCCTATTCCAACCAAACTCAATTTTCTTATGTAAAATCCGACGCTGATCACGAATACATGTAGCGCTTTTCAAAATTTCAATTAGATCAAAAGTTATTGCAATAAAAATTTCACATTTTTTGGATATTTGGCAGGGGAGACGTCATGAACAGGGAAAAATTTCTAACTCCTATTCCAACCAAACTCAATTTTCTTATGTAAAATCCGACGCTGATCACGAATACATGTAGCGCTTTTCAAAATTTCAATTAGATCAAAAGTTATTGCAATAAAAAATTTCACATTTTTTGGATATTTGGCAGGGGAGACGTCATGAACAGGGAAAAAATTTCTAACTCCTATTCCAACCAAACTCAATTTTCTTATGTAAAATCCGACGCTGATCACGAATACATGTAGCGCTTTTCAAAATTTCAATTAGATCAAAAGTTATTGCAATAAAAAATTTCACATTTTTTGGATATTTGGCAGGGGAGACGTCATGAACAGGGAAAAATTTCTAACTCCTATTCCAACCAAACTCAATTTTCTTATGTAAAATCCGACGCTGATCACGAATACATGTAGCGCTTTTCAAAATTTCAATTAGATCAAAAGTTATTGCAATAAAAAATTTCACATTTTTTGGATATTTGGCAGGGGAGACGTCATGAACAGGGAAAAAATTTCTAACTCCTATTCCAACCAAACTCAATTTTCTTATGTAAAATCCGACGCTGATCACGAATACATGTAGCGCTTTTCAAAATTTCAATTAGATCAAAAGTTATTGCAATAAAAAATTTCACATTTTTTGGATATTTGGCAGGGGAGACGTCATGAACAGGGAAAAAATTTCTAACTCCTATTCCAACCAAACTCAATTTTCTTATGTAAAATCCGACGCTGATCACGAATACATGTAGCGCTTTTCAAAATTTCAATTAGATCAAAAGTTATTGCAATAAAAAATTTCACATTTTTTGGATATTTGGCAGGGGAGACGTCATGAACAGGGAAAAATTTCTAACTCCTATTCCAACCAAACTCAATTTTCTTATGTAAAATCCGACGCTGATCACGAATACATGTAGCGCTTTTCAAAATTTCAATTAGATCAAAAGTTATTGCAATAAAAAATTTCACATTTTTTGGATATTTGGCAGGGGAGACGTCATGAACAGGGAAAAAATTTCTAACTCCTATTCCAACCAAACTCAATTTTCTTATGTAAAATCCGACGCTGATCACGAATACATGTAGCGCTTTTCAAAATTTCAATTAGATCAAAAGTTATTGCAATAAAAAATTTCACATTTTTTGGATATTTGGCAGGGGAGACGTCATGAACAGGGAAAAATTTCTAACTCCTATTCCAACCAAACTCAATTTTCTTATGTAAAATCCGACGCTGATCACGAATACATGTAGCGCTTTTCAAAATTTCAATTAGATCAAAAGTTATTGCAATAAAAAATTTCACATTTTTTGGATATTTGGCAGGGGAGACGTCATGAACAGGGAAAAAATTTCTAACTCCTATTCCAACCAAACTCAATTTTCTTATGTAAAATCCGACGCTGATCACGAATACATGTAGCGCTTTTCAAAATTTCAATTAGATCAAAAGTTATTGCAATAAAAAATTTCACATTTTTTGGATATTTGGCAGGGGAGACGTCATGAACAGGGAAAAATTTCTAACTCCTATTCCAACCAAACTCAATTTTCTTATGTAAAATCCGACGCTGATCACGAATACATGTAGCGCTTTTCAAAATTTCAATTAGATCAAAAGTTATTGCAATAAAAAATTTCACATTTTTTGGATATTTGGCAGGGGAGACGTCATGAAAAGGGAAAAATTTCTAACTCCTATTCCAACCAAACTCAATTTTCTTATGTAAAATCCGACGCTGATCACGAATACATGTAGCGCTTTTCAAAATTTCAATTAGATCAAAAGTTATTGCAATAAAAAATTTCACATTTTTTGGATATTTGGCAGGGGAGACGTCATGAACAGGGAAAAATTTCTAACTCCTATTCCAACCAAACTCAATTTTCTTATGTAAAATCCGACGCTGATCACGAATACAAGTAGCGCTTTTCAAAATTTCAATTAGATCAAAAGTTATTGCAATAAAAAATTTCACATTTTTTGGATATTTGGCAGGTCATGAACAGGGAAAAAATTTCTAACTCCTATTCCAACCAAACTCAATTTTCTTATGTAAAATCCGACGCTGATCACGAATACATGTAGCGCTTTTCAAAATTTCAATTAGATCAAAAGTTATTGCAATAAAAAATTTCACATTTTTTGGATATTTGGCAGGGGAGACGTCATGAACAGGGAAAAATTTCTAACTCCTATTCCAACCAAACTCAATTTTCTTATGTAAAATCCGACGCTTTTCACGAATACATGTAGCGCTTTTCAAAATTTCAATTAGATCAAAAGTTATTGCAATAAAAAATTTCACATTTTTTGGATATTTGGCAGGGGAGAAAACAGGGAAAAATTTCTAACTCCTATTCCAACCAAACTCAATTTTCTTATGTAAAATCCGACGCTGATCACGAATACATGTAGTGCTTTTCAAAATTTCAATTAGATCAAAAGTTATTGCAATAAAAATGTTCACATTTTTTGGATATTTGGCAGGTTAGACGTCATGAACAGGGAAAAAATTTCTAACTCCTATTCCAACCAAACTCAATTTTCTTATGTAAAATCCGACGCTGATCACGAATACATGTAGCGCTTTTCAAAATTTCAATTAGATCAAAAGTTATTGCAATAAAAAATTTCACATTTTTTGGATATTTGGCAGGGGAGACGTCATGAACAGGGAAAAATTTCTAACTCCTATTCCAACCAAACTCAATTTTCTTATGTAAAATCCGACGCTGATCACGAATACATGTAGCGCTTTTCAAAATTTCAATTAGATCAAAAGTTATTGCAATAAAAAATTTCACATTTTTTGGATATTTGGCAGGGAGACGTCATGAACAGGGAAAAATTTCTAACTCCTATTCCAACCAAACTCAATTTTCTTATGTAAAATCCGACGCTGATCACGAATACATGTAGCGCTTTTCAAAATTTCAATTAGATCAAAAGTTATTGCAATAAAAAATTTCACATTTTTTGGATATTTGGCAGGGAGACGTCATGAACAGGGAAAAAATTTCTAACTCCTATTCCAACCAAACTCAATTTTCTTATGTAAAATCCGACGCTGATCACGAATACATGTAGCGCTTTTCAAAATTTCAATTAGATCAAAAGTTATTGCAATAAAAAATTTCACATTTTTTGGATATTTGGCAGGGAGACGTCATGAACAGGGAAAAAATTTCTAACTCCTATTCCAACCAAACTCAATTTTCTTATGTAAAATCCGACGCTGATCACGAATACATGTAGCGCTTTTCAAAATTTCAATTAGATCAAAAGTTATTGCAATAAAAAATTTCACATTTTTTGGATATTTGGCAGGGGAGACGTCATGAACAGGGAAAAATTTCTAACTCCTATTCCAACCAAACTCAATTTTCTTATGTAAAATCCGACGCTGATCACGAATACATGTAGCGCTTTTCAAAATTTCAATTAGATCAAAAGTTATTGCAATAAAAAATTTCACATTTTTTGGATATTTGGCAGGGGAGACGTCATGAACAGGGAAAAATTTCTAACTCCTATTCCAACCAAACTCAATTTTCTTATGTAAAATCCGACGCTGATCACGAATACATGTAGCGCTTTTCAAAATTTCAATTAGATCAAAAGTTATTGCAATAAAAAATTTCACATTTTTTGGATATTTGGCAGGGGAGACGTCATGAACAGGGAAAAAATTTCTAACTCCTATTCCAACCAAACTCAATTTTCTTATGTAAAATCCGACGCTGATCACGAATACATGTAGCGCTTTTCAAAATTTCAATTAGATCAAAAGTTATTGCAATAAAAAATTTCACATTTTTTGGATATTTGGCAGGGAGACGTCATGAACAGGGAAAAATTTCTAACTCCTATTCCAACCAAACTCAATTTTCTTATGTAAAATCCGACGCTGATCACGAATACATGTAGCGCTTTTCAAAATTTCAATTAGATCAAAAGTTATTGCAATAAAAAATTTCACATTTTTTGGATATTTGGCAGGGAGACGTCATGAACAGGGAAAAAATTTCTAACTCCTATTCCAACCAAACTCAATTTTCTTATGTAAAATCCGACGCTGATCACGAATACATGTAGCGCTTTTCAAAATTTCAATTAGATCAAAAGTTATTGCAATAAAAAATTTCACATTTTTTGGATATTTGGCAGGGGAGACGTCATGAACAGGGAAAAATTTCTAACTCCTATTCCAACCAAACTCAATTTTCTTATGTAAAATCCGACGCTGATCACGAATACATGTAGCGCTTTTCAAAATTTCAATTAGATCAAAAGTTATTGCAATAAAAAATTTCACATTTTTTGGATATTTGGCAGGGGAGACGTCATGAACAGGGAAAAATTTCTAACTCCTATTCCAACCAAACTCAATTTTCTTATGTAAAATCCGACGCTGATCACGAATACATGTAGCGCTTTTCAAAATTTCAATTAGATCAAAAGTTATTGCAATAAAAAATTTCACATTTTTTGGATATTTGGCAGGGGAGACGTCATGAACAGGGAAAAATTTCTAACTCCTATTCCAACCAAACTCAATTTTCTTATGTAAAATCCGACGCTGATCACGAATACATGTAGCGCTTTTCAAAATTTCAATTAGATCAAAAGTTATTGCAATAAAAAATTTCACATTTTTTGGATATTTGGCAGGGGAGACGTCATGAACAGGGAAAAAATTTCTAACTCCTATTCCAACCAAACTCAATTTTCTTATGTAAAATCCGACGCTGATCACGAATACATGTAGCGCTTTTCAAAATTTCAATTAGATCAAAAGTTATTGCAATAAAAAATTTCACATTTTTTGGATATTTGGCAGGGAGACGTCATGAACAGGGAAAAAATTTCTAACTCCTATTCCAACCAAACTCAATTTTCTTATGTAAAATCCGACGCTGATCACGAATACATGTAGCGCTTTTCAAAATTTCAATTAGATCAAAAGTTATTGCAATAAAAAATTTCACATTTTTTGGATATTTGGCAGGGGAGACGTCATGAACAGGGAAAAATTTCTAACTCCTATTCCAACCAAACTCAATTTTCTTATGTAAAATCCGACGCTGATCACGAATACATGTAGCGCTTTTCAAAATTTCAATTAGATCAAAAGTTATTGCAATAAAAAATTTCACATTTTTTGGATATTTGGCAGGGGAGACGTCATGAACAGGGAAAAAATTTCTAACTCCTATTCCAACCAAACTCAATTTTCTTATGTAAAATCCGACGCTGATCACGAATACATGTAGCGCTTTTCAAAATTTCAATTAGATCAAAAGTTATTGCAATAAAAAATTTCACATTTTTTGGATATTTGGCAGGGGAGACGTCATGAACAGGGAAAAAATTTCTAACTCCTATTCCAACCAAACTCAATTTTCTTATGTAAAATCCGACGCTGATCACGAATACATGTAGCGCTTTTCAAAATTTCAATTAGATCAAAAGTTATTGCAATAAAAAATTTCACATTTTTTGGATATTTGGCAGGGGAGACGTCATGAACAGGGAAAAATTTCTAACTCCTATTCCAACCAAACTCAATTTTCTTATGTAAAATCCGACGCTGATCACGAATACATGTAGCGCTTTTCAAAATTTCAATTAGATCAAAAGTTATTGCAATAAAAAATTTCACATTTTTTGGATATTTGGCAGGGGAGACGTCATGAACAGGGAAAAAATTTCTAACTCCTATTCCAACCAAACTCAATTTTCTTATGTAAAATCCGACGCTGATCACGAATACATGTAGCGCTTTTCAAAATTTCAATTAGATCAAAAGTTATTGCAATAAAAAATTTCACATTTTTTGGATATTTGGCAGGGAGACGTCATGAACAGGGAAAAATTTCTAACTCCTATTCCAACCAAACTCAATTTTCTTATGTAAAATCCGACGCTGATCACGAATACATGTAGCGCTTTTCAAAATTTCAATTAGATCAAAAGTTATTGCAATAAAAAATTTCACATTTTTTGGATATTTGGCAGGGGAGACGTCATGAACAGGGAAAAAATTTCTAACTCCTATTCCAACCAAACTCAATTTTCTTATGTAAAATCCGACGCTGATCACGAATACATGTAGCGCTTTTCAAAATTTCAATTAGATCAAAAGTTATTGCAATAAAAAATTTCACATTTTTTGGATATTTGGCAGGGAGACGTCATGAACAGGGAAAAATTTCTAACTCCTATTCCAACCAAACTCAATTTTCTTATGTAAAATCCGACGCTGATCACGAATACATGTAGCGCTTTTCAAAATTTCAATTAGATCAAAAGTTATTGCAATAAAAAATTTCACATTTTTTGGATATTTGGCAGGGAGACGTCATGAACAGGGAAAAATTTCTAACTCCTATTCCAACCAAACTCAATTTTCTTATGTAAAATCCGACGCTGATCACGAATACATGTAGCGCTTTTCAAAATTTCAATTAGATCAAAAGTTATTGCAATAAAAAATTTCACATTTTTTGGATATTTGGCAGGGAGACGTCATGAACAGGGAAAAAATTTCTAACTCCTATTCCAACCAAACTCAATTTTCTTATGTAAAATCCGACGCTGATCACGAATACATGTAGCGCTTTTCAAAATTTCAATTAGATCAAAAGTTATTGCAATAAAAAATTTCACATTTTTTGGATATTTGGCAGGGAGACGTCATGAACAGGGAAAAAATTTCTAACTCCTATTCCAACCAAACTCAATTTTCTTATGTAAAATCCGACGCTGATCACGAATACATGTAGCGCTTTTCAAAATTTCAATTAGATCAAAAGTTATTGCAATAAAAAATTTCACATTTTTTGGATATTTGGCAGGGGAGACGTCATGAACAGGGAAAAAATTTCTAACTCCTATTCCAACCAAACTCAATTTTCTTATGTAAAATCCGACGCTGATCACGAATACATGTAGCGCTTTTCAAAATTTCAATTAGATCAAAAGTTATTGCAATAAAAAATTTCACATTTTTTGGATATTTGGCAGGGGAGACGTCATGAACAGGGAAAAATTTCTAACTCCTATTCCAACCAAACTCAATTTTCTTATGTAAAATCCGACGCTGATCACGAATACATGTAGCGCTTTTCAAAATTTCAATTAGATCAAAAGTTATTGCAATAAAAAATTTCACATTTTTTGGATATTTGGCAGGGGAGACGTCATGAACAGGGAAAAAATTTCTAACTCCTATTCCAACCAAACTCAATTTTCTTATGTAAAATCCGACGCTGATCACGAATACATGTAGCGCTTTTCAAAATTTCAATTAGATCAAAAGTTATTGCAATAAAAAATTTCACATTTTTTGGATATTTGGCAGGGAGACGTCATGAACAGGGAAAAAATTTCTAACTCCTATTCCAACCAAACTCAATTTTCTTATGTAAAATCCGACGCTGATCACGAATACATGTAGCGCTTTTCAAAATTTCAATTAGATCAAAAGTTATTGCAATAAAAAATTTCACATTTTTTGGATATTTGGCAGGGAGACGTCATGAACAGGGAAAAATTTCTAACTCCTATTCCAACCAAACTCAATTTTCTTATGTAAAATCCGACGCTGATCACGAATACATGTAGCGCTTTTCAAAATTTCAATTAGATCAAAAGTTATTGCAATAAAAAATTTCACATTTTTTGGATATTTGGCAGGGGAGACGTCATGAACAGGGAAAAATTTCTAACTCCTATTCCAACCAAACTCAATTTTCTTATGTAAAATCCGACGCTGATCACGAATACATGTAGCGCTTTTCAAAATTTCAATTAGATCAAAAGTTATTGCAATAAAAAATTTCACATTTTTTGGATATTTGGCAGGGGAGACGTCATGAACAGGGAAAAAATTTCTAACTCCTATTCCAACCAAACTCAATTTTCTTATGTAAAATCCGACGCTGATCACGAATACATGTAGCGCTTTTCAAAATTTCAATTAGATCAAAAGTTATTGCAATAAAAAATTTCACATTTTTTGGATATTTGGCAGGGGAGACGTCATGAACAGGGAAAAAATTTCTAACTCCTATTCCAACCAAACTCAATTTTCTTATGTAAAATCCGACGCTGATCACGAATACATGTAGCGCTTTTCAAAATTTCAATTAGATCAAAAGTTATTGCAATAAAAAATTTCACATTTTTTGGATATTTGGCAGGGGAGACGTCATGAACAGGGAAAAATTTCTAACTCCTATTCCAACCAAACTCAATTTTCTTATGTAAAATCCGACGCTGATCACGAATACATGTAGCGCTTTTCAAAATTTCAATTAGATCAAAAGTTATTGCAATAAAAAATTTCACATTTTTTGGATATTTGGCAGGGGAGACGTCATGAACAGGGAAAAAATTTCTAACTCCTATTCCAACCAAACTCAATTTTCTTATGTAAAATCCGACGCTGATCACGAATACATGTAGCGCTTTTCAAAATTTCAATTAGATCAAAAGTTATTGCAATAAAAAATTTCACATTTTTTGGATATTTGGCAGGGGAGACGTCATGAACAGGGAAAAATTTCTAACTCCTATTCCAACCAAACTCAATTTTCTTATGTAAAATCCGACGCTGATCACGAATACATGTAGCGCTTTTCAAAATTTCAATTAGATCAAAAGTTATTGCAATAAAAAATTTCACATTTTTTGGATATTTGGCAGGGGAGACGTCATGAACAGGGAAAAATTTCTAACTCCTATTCCAACCAAACTCAATTTTCTTATGTAAAATCCGACGCTGATCACGAATACATGTAGCGCTTTTCAAAATTTCAATTAGATCAAAAGTTATTGCAATAAAAAATTTCACATTTTTTGGATATTTGGCAGGGGAGACGTCATGAACAGGGAAAAATTTCTAACTCCTATTCCAACCAAACTCAATTTTCTTATGTAAAATCCGACGCTGATCACGAATACATGTAGCGCTTTTCAAAATTTCAATTAGATCAAAAGTTATTGCAATAAAAAATTTCACATTTTTTGGATATTTGGCAGGGGAGACGTCATGAACAGGGAAAAAATTTCTAACTCCTATTCCAACCAAACTCAATTTTCTTATGTAAAATCCGACGCTGATCACGAATACATGTAGCGCTTTTCAAAATTTCAATTAGATCAAAAGTTATTGCAATAAAAAATTTCACATTTTTTGGATATTTGGCAGGGAGACGTCATGAACAGGGAAAAAATTTCTAACTCCTATTCCAACCAAACTCAATTTTCTTATGTAAAATCCGACGCTGATCACGAATACATGTAGCGCTTTTCAAAATTTCAATTAGATCAAAAGTTATTGCAATAAAAAATTTCACATTTTTTGGATATTTGGCAGGGAGACGTCATGAACAGGGAAAAATTTCTAACTCCTATTCCAACCAAACTCAATTTTCTTATGTAAAATCCGACGCTGATCACGAATACATGTAGCGCTTTTCAAAATTTCAATTAGATCAAAAGTTATTGCAATAAAAAATTTCACATTTTTTGGATATTTGGCAGGGGAGACGTCATGAACAGGGAAAAAATTTCTAACTCCTATTCCAACCAAACTCAATTTTCTTATGTAAAATCCGACGCTGATCACGAATACATGTAGCGCTTTTCAAAATTTCAATTAGATCAAAAGTTATTGCAATAAAAAATTTCACATTTTTTGGATATTTGGCAGGGGAGACGTCATGAACAGGGAAAAAATTTCTAACTCCTATTCCAACCAAACTCAATTTTCTTATGTAAAATCCGACGCTGATCACGAATACATGTAGCGCTTTTCAAAATTTCAATTAGATCAAAAGTTATTGCAATAAAAAATTTCACATTTTTTGGATATTTGGCAGGGGAGACGTCATGAACAGGGAAAAAATTTCTAACTCCTATTCCAACCAAACTCAATTTTCTTATGTAAAATCCGACGCTGATCACGAATACATGTAGCGCTTTTCAAAATTTCAATTAGATCAAAAGTTATTGCAATAAAAAATTTCACATTTTTTGGATATTTGGCAGGGAGACGTCATGAACAGGGAAAAAATTTCTAACTCCTATTCCAACCAAACTCAATTTTCTTATGTAAAATCCGACGCTGATCACGAATACATGTAGCGCTTTTCAAAATTTCAATTAGATCAAAAGTTATTGCAATAAAAAATTTCACATTTTTTGGATATTTGGCAGGGAGACGTCATGAACAGGGAAAAAATTTCTAACTCCTATTCCAACCAAACTCAATTTTCTTATGTAAAATCCGACGCTGATCACGAATACATGTAGCGCTTTTCAAAATTTCAATTAGATCAAAAGTTATTGCAATAAAAAATTTCACATTTTTTGGATATTTGGCAGGGGAGACGTCATGAACAGGGAAAAAATTTCTAACTCCTATTCCAACCAAACTCAATTTTCTTATGTAAAATCCGACGCTGATCACGAATACATGTAGCGCTTTTCAAAATTTCAATTAGATCAAAAGTTATTGCAATAAAAATTTCACATTTTTTGGATATTTGGCAGGGAGACGTCATGAACAGGGAAAAATTTCTAACTCCTATTCCAACCAAACTCAATTTTCTTATGTAAAATCCGACGCTGATCACGAATACATGTAGCGCTTTTCAAAATTTCAATTAGATCAAAAGTTATTGCAATAAAAAATTTCACATTTTTTGGATATTTGGCAGGGGAGACGTCATGAACAGGGAAAAATTTCTAACTCCTATTCCAACCAAACTCAATTTTCTTATGTAAAATCCGACGCTGATCACGAATACATGTAGCGCTTTTCAAAATTTCAATTAGATCAAAAGTTATTGCAATAAAAAATTTCACATTTTTTGGATATTTGGCAGGGGAGACGTCATGAACAGGGAAAAAATTTCTAACTCCTATTCCAACCAAACTCAATTTTCTTATGTAAAATCCGACGCTGATCACGAATACATGTAGCGCTTTTCAAAATTTCAATTAGATCAAAAGTTATTGCAATAAAAAATTTCACATTTTTTGGATATTTGGCAGGGGAGACGTCATGAACAGGGAAAAATTTCTAACTCCTATTCCAACCAAACTCAATTTTCTTATGTAAAATCCGACGCTGATCACGAATACATGTAGCGCTTTTCAAAATTTCAATTAGATCAAAAGTTATTGCAATAAAAAATTTCACATTTTTTGGATATTTGGCAGGGGAGACGTCATGAACAGGGAAAAATTTCTAACTCCTATTCCAACCAAACTCAATTTTCTTATGTAAAATCCGACGCTGATCACGAATACATGTAGCGCTTTTCAAAATTTCAATTAGATCAAAAGTTATTGCAATAAAAAATTTCACATTTTTTGGATATTTGGCAGGGGAGACGTCATGAACAGGGAAAAATTTCTAACTCCTATTCCAACCAAACTCAATTTTCTTATGTAAAATCCGACGCTGATCACGAATACATGTAGCGCTTTTCAAAATTTCAATTAGATCAAAAGTTATTGCAATAAAAAATTTCACATTTTTTGGATATTTGGCAGGGGAGACGTCATGAACAGGGAAAAATTTCTAACTCCTATTCCAACCAAACTCAATTTTCTTATGTAAAATCCGACGCTGATCACGAATACATGTAGCGCTTTTCAAAATTTCAATTAGATCAAAAGTTATTGCAATAAAAAATTTCACATTTTTTGGATATTTGGCAGGGGAGACGTCATGAACAGGGAAAAATTTCTAACTCCTATTCCAACCAAACTCAATTTTCTTATGTAAAATCCGACGCTGATCACGAATACATGTAGCGCTTTTCAAAATTTCAATTAGATCAAAAGTTATTGCAATAAAAAATTTCACATTTTTTGGATATTTGGCAGGGGAGACGTCATGAACAGGGAAAAATTTCTAACTCCTATTCCAACCAAACTCAATTTTCTTATGTAAAATCCGACGCTGATCACGAATACATGTAGCGCTTTTCAAAATTTCAATTAGATCAAAAGTTATTGCAATAAAAAATTTCACATTTTTTGGATATTTGGCAGGGGAGACGTCATGAACAGGGAAAAATTTCTAACTCCTATTCCAACCAAACTCAATTTTCTTATGTAAAATCCGACGCTGATCACGAATACATGTAGCGCTTTTCAAAATTTCAATTAGATCAAAAGTTATTGCAATAAAAAATTTCACATTTTTTGGATATTTGGCAGGGGAGACGTCATGAACAGGGAAAAAATTTCTAACTCCTATTCCAACCAAACTCAATTTTCTTATGTAAAATCCGACGCTGATCACGAATACATGTAGCGCTTTTCAAAATTTCAATTAGATCAAAAGTTATTGCAATAAAAAATTTCACATTTTTTGGATATTTGGCAGGGGAGACGTCATGAACAGGGAAAAAATTTCTAACTCCTATTCCAACCAAACTCAATTTTCTTATGTAAAATCCGACGCTGATCACGAATACATGTAGCGCTTTTCAAAATTTCAATTAGATCAAAAGTTATTGCAATAAAAAATTTCACATTTTTTGGATATTTGGCAGGGGAGACGTCATGAACAGGGAAAAATTTCTAACTCCTATTCCAACCAAACTCAATTTTCTTATGTAAAATCCGACGCTGATCACGAATACATGTAGCGCTTTTCAAAATTTCAATTAGATCAAAAGTTATTGCAATAAAAAATTTCACATTTTTTGGATATTTGGCAGGGGAGACGTCATGAACAGGGAAAAATTTCTAACTCCTATTCCAACCAAACTCAATTTTCTTATGTAAAATCCGACGCTGATCACGAATACATGTAGCGCTTTTCAAAATTTCAATTAGATCAAAAGTTATTGCAATAAAAAATTTCACATTTTTTGGATATTTGGCAGGGGAGACGTCATGAACAGGGAAAAAATTTCTAACTCCTATTCCAACCAAACTCAATTTTCTTATGTAAAATCCGACGCTGATCACGAATACATGTAGCGCTTTTCAAAATTTCAATTAGATCAAAAGTTATTGCAATAAAAAATTTCACATTTTTTGGATATTTGGCAGGGGAGACGTCATGAACAGGGAAAAATTTCTAACTCCTATTCCAACCAAACTCAATTTTCTTATGTAAAATCCGACGCTGATCACGAATACATGTAGCGCTTTTCAAAATTTCAATTAGATCAAAAGTTATTGCAATAAAAAATTTCACATTTTTTGGATATTTGGCAGGGGAGACGTCATGAACAGGGAAAAAATTTCTAACTCCTATTCCAACCAAACTCAATTTTCTTATGTAAAATCCGACGCTGATCACGAATACATGTAGCGCTTTTCAAAATTTCAATTAGATCAAAAGTTATTGCAATAAAAAATTTCACATTTTTTGGATATTTGGCAGGGGAGACGTCATGAACAGGGAAAAAATTTCTAACTCCTATTCCAACCAAACTCAATTTTCTTATGTAAAATCCGACGCTGATCACGAATACATGTAGCGCTTTTCAAAATTTCAATTAGATCAAAAGTTATTGCAATAAAAAATTTCACATTTTTTGGATATTTGGCAGGGGAGACGTCATGAACAGGGAAAAATTTCTAACTCCTATTCCAACCAAACTCATTTTGCTTATGTAAAATCCGACGCTGATCACGAATACATGTAGCGCTTTTCAAAATTTCAATTAGATCAAAAGTTATTGCAATAAAAAATTTCAAATTTTTTGATATTTGGCAGGGGAGACGTCATGAACAGGGAAAAATTTCTAACTCCTATTCCAACCAAACTCAATTTTCTTATTTAAAGTCCGACGCTGATCACGAATACATGTAGGCTTTTCAAAATTTCAATTAGATCAAAAGTTATTGCAATAAAAAATTTCACATTTTTTGGATATTTGGCAGGGGA
>BMAO01029070.1:0-73143 GCA_019973975.1 Trichonephila clavata
GCTACAAGGTACCCTTTTTGTAAAAAATTTGCAGAGGCAGTAACAGTAAAAATAATTTGTTTTATATCAAGATTATATTAAGTTGATTCTTAAAGTAAAACTATTCAATTTGTGTGTGCGACCAGCCTTTATCTAACAATTTTAAAAAGTTTGAAAAAATTCTTATCAAATGCTCACTTTTTAAAATTTTTAGTCTTTTTAAGTTATGTTTCTTAGATTATTATAAAAGTTTCTATGGATTTAAAAATTTGTTCCTTGATTTTTCATAATTTTTTCCTAGCTAAGCCTGGAAAAAACACAAAAATTTTTAAATATTAATTTTAGGATTCTTTGAATAAATAACTAGAGATCTCAGACCTAAATCTATACTAACTTTTACAGAGCATATGTTTGGGAGTAGATACAAAAAAAAATTTCAAGACTCGATCTTGACCAGAAAAAAAAGCCTTAGGGATTAGAAAACACTTATATATTCAAAATTAAAAGATCGTAATGGCTTAAAACAAAAACATATGAGGACCTTAAAGCTCTCAATTTTTTAATATGTTAATGACTGAAAACGTTTTTTTTTTTTTAAATTCGAAATATATTTTCCCATAATATTGATGGCATTTGTGACAACAACAGGTTATTCGGCTTAATCTTAACCCAATATTTTCACAAAAGTTTTGAAACACAAAACATGTACAAAATTATTTATGATTTTACCTTAACCTAAAAATTGCATGGTTTGTACATAAAATTAAATTTTTTTTCCGGTTTTTGATTGGGCAGTTTAGGAAGTTTTAGTGCTTGTTGTACGACTCTAAAATATAGTGTTGCAATATGTTTAGTATAATGTAGTTTGGTATATCATGGAAATATTCATTTTTATCTGCAATACTTGTATTCGGAAGTCTAATTTCAGTAGTATTCCATCTCTTTCAAATATATTATTTGATAGCAACCTCTCTCTGAAAACATTTTGGCCATAGCATTTTCAAAACAAAAATTGGCATTGAAATCAATCTCAATTGAGTAACTATGAGAACTCGAAACATAATCAAGCAGAAAGTATTTTAATAACCATTTCACACTGAAAGAGTTCAAAAATATTTATAAATAATTCAAGTGTAGGAAAATGCTTTAAAATAAAACCTAAGCTCAAAAAACTTCAAATATCTTACAAACTTTGTTATCAGATGTGAAATTTTGCGGCAAGCTTCCCAATGATATGGGCCACAATTAAGATGCAAAAGAAAATTTTTCGTAATTTGTACGGCACTATGTAGCCTTAATACCTTGCATATTTGAAAAGAAGCACTGTAATTGAAACTTCATGGGGAAAAAAATTTTTATTTTTAAAGAATGGTTGTCTCACACAGAATTAAAGTTTTTTTTTTTAAAAAAAAATGCTTCCAGTTTAAAAACCAAAAAATGTATTTTTAATAATCACAATCTGTGATTATAAAAAAATAAAATATTCATTATAAGAAAACTTCCAGTTCAGCATTTAAAAAAAATACTTGATATTTTTTTTATAAAACAGTTCTATTATACTCTATAAAATCTTCAATGTTTTACAGAAAGCCTTTCATCTGATACAAAAAAGTAGTTACTTTCCGAATATAATACAATTTCTCTAAAGTAGAATCGGCCGCTGGTTGGCGCAATTTCAAAAGATCGCCAACTTAGCGCGCTCTCGCTTCTTGTTCTTTGGAGTTGCAACCAACCCTTCCAGAATACGTTATGCAAAAGCGCGAAATTCAACATGGCAAAAAAAGTGAAATCACAAAAACGCATTTATAAATCGTTGCAAAATTATGCTTTTCAAAACGTAAAAACAGAAGAAAAAAAATTAATTTCAGTTGATTAAAAGGAATGATTTAAAACTGAAAAATTGAAATACACTATTTTCAAAACCATCATACTGCCTTTTTAACCTTTCTTTTGTCTCAACTCCATGCTTTTCAAACTTGTAAGACATGCATACGACGAACCAATTAAATCGTCTTTCATATGTACTATTCCAACAGCTTTTTTTCCTAACGAAAGAAACAGCAAAAAACCTCCAGAATACTCAGTTTTAACAATACTAATATTCATTGGTAGCCGTTGTGAATGTGTGTGAAAATTTATATTAAGAAATTGAACAAACATCCACGCCCGAAGATCGAAGCCAAAAAACTGTCAAATATTCCACGAAAAAGTAGACGCAGAAATGCGAGGAAACGACAACGCGGAAAATCGATTGAAACGTTTAGGGATACGGCCACAAATATAAGCCAATAAAACATTTTTTTGTATGCTATATATATAACAAAAACAACAAAAAATATACTTAACATTAAGTAATTTACAACAAAGAAAAAAAATAAAACTAATAAAATACTAAAAATTCTTGAAACAACAAAACCTAAAAAACGTACTCAATAATCTTCTCGGTTACCACAAATGGCTCGCTTAGCAATCTCGGAAAATTTAAGTCGCTCCAACCAGTGCATTTGAGTCATTGGCGAAGAATTTGAAAAGGGGCGCCAAAGTGGACCCATTGCAACGGAAGGAGGATCGTTGAAAAATTGCATTTAAACTGAAGAGTACAAGAAATTATAAGAAGAAAGTGAAAGTTTTCAATAAAAAAAACCCCACATAAACTCGTAATTAGAATGATCAAAATTTCGCAGAATCCTAAAAAAAATTATCTACGCATTCCGATTCTTAGAAAACAGACACATACCTCTTTCACAATGCTTCCAGCTGCAAAGGAATTCACTGTTGAAACTCCAATGAACCTTTCCGGCATATCCATTCCGATTCCACTTTCTGGTCATTATCCATTGCAAACTTCTCGAACAAAACTTTCCGTTTCAATAAGAAACCCTAGCTCTCGAAACTCTCCTGTAAAAATAAGACATAGTTAAAGAGCGTTCCGGACTTTATACAAATATTTTAAATCAAATAATTAACAAAAAAAATTATAAGAATCCTAATAACGAATAAGTGCACCGACAGAGTTCACAGGCGAAAATCTCAAGAATGGAACGAAGATTCGACACCCAGAGAAAGGTGACTATCAGAGAACGTTCCAAAATGTACTTCATGGGATTGAAAACGAACCCAATAATCCTCCACGGTAAAGGAAGACCGGATCCCTAAAAGCCGCCAAATGAAACGGTCTTTACAGTTTCTTTCGATTTCACGGTACGTTTTATGGTATAATGCCAAAGTTAATCGAAAGCAAAAAATAAAAGTGGAGAATCTCTCAATGCTAGAACACACAAATACATTATCGGTAATTTTTAAATTTGAAATAGTATCTTACTCACATAAACATATTCATACTTATCTAGCTTTTTACCGTTACTGAAATGAATTAAGTATAAAAATTTATTAAATAATTTTTTTAAAAACACTTTTCATTTTAACTTTTTATTTTCAAAAAAATTATACACTCAGATTTTTAGTGAAAAGTCACGTACCTCTTCACACACACACAATGCTCTGCTTTTTCTCTTTTCCTCTGCTCCAATTCCAGAGGTATGAAAAAATCCAAAATAGTAATACTTCCGATGTGTATCTTCTCCGAGGAACGGTCGGCAAAACCCTACAAAACAAAATTTACTGTGTATAAAATATTCAAAATAATGAATGCGCTCAAAACACTTTACATTACTGAAATGTCTCCAAGCACACACAACAAACGATTTTTTTAAAAAAAATATTTTACGAAACTCATCTCACGAAGAAAACGAAATTTTCCCCAAGAAATATTTGAATAAAATGTACCTTAAAGAGACGCTTCTCTTCCAAAGTGTTATTGGTATTTCGAAAAGTACTTACGTTCGTAAGTTCGGTGGCTGAACTATCCACGGATCTCTGCGTTGCTAGCATAAAAGTAACTTGAAGACAATTCAAAATTCTTACCAGAACTCATTGATGATGGCACAAGAATGATTTCCGAAGAATTTACTCACCTTTGGCTTCATTCCGAAACAAGTGAAAGCGCGCGCGAATGCGACAGCCATTCCTTTCGAAAACTTCGTGATCACTCACTGACTTCGAACAACGCATGCGCATATAAAGTTATACTGCTTACTGCGCAGCTTGAAACGGAAGAATCAGCTGCTGTGTCAGCACAAATTCAAATTTATATTGGAAAATTGTAGATAATTTTCGCGGTTAAACTAGATGAACAACGGCCCGTCTATAACATTTCTTGTGGGAGGGCAAAGATAAAATGTTCGAACTGGCTCTCCTCCAATCGGAGAACAGCAGGGCGCCAATAGTGAATCGAGCTTTGGTAGCACTTCAAAATCCATATCTTCTCCATTCTGACTGCTGGAGGCAGCTTCCCGATTGGCCGATCCCAGATTCAACGTAAAGTCCTTAAAAAGGTGCCTTTTTGAGGCAATTCTCAATCAGAAAGAACGGCGTCTCCCCAAAGTTCTCCCATGATAGGAGTTCAAGCTTTCCTGTGGGTGGCAGGCAACGCATGAACTACTCAACCATTCAAAGAACGGGCTTGGATGTCATGGAGATGTGACGTCATTTTCTCTTCGTCTCCTTCGAAATCGAAACTTAACGAAACAGAGTGATATCCCACTCACCCAGCCACCAGCGCTGCTGCATTGCACTCAATGTGGACTGCTTTCATTTTTTCATGAAACTTCAACAAATTGATCTTTTTTCAACTAATTAAGATAAGTGGATAATGCAGCTTTTTCTAAGGTTCCAAGTAAATGTGTTACCGAGTTTAAATTTCGTTCGTGCGTCAAACGTTTCTCTTACTTCCAAAAACCAAATCAGTCACAATGTGTTTCGGTTTGCTGTCCTAACAGTGAGTGACACAGAAATCATGATACATTTTAAATTTGATATTTTTTTCACTTTTAATTATTTACCTTTGTGTTTTATCTGATAAATTTAAAGTAATTTCTAGAGTATACATTCTAAAGAAACAAATCATGTTGTTGTCATGTTATCGAAGTATTAACAATGCCTCGAATCTTTCGATGCTTTTATTCCTTCAAAAAGAAATTCGTTTTAAAATTTTTTCAAAGAAATTTTTCTGCCAATTATTACTGTAATTTTTTGTTTTAAAAAAAAATTCTTAAATATCAAAACAACAATTTTAAAAAGATTATCAAATTATAACTTAGGTGAATAAATATTGTGTTAAAACTATACAAAATTCTTGCTTTTTAGACCTCTAATAATAAAAGGAAAATCTTTCGTAAAGTATAAATTTCTTTGTCTTATTTAAATACCAAAAGGAGAAAAAGAAATATCATATTTATAAAAAAAATTTTGCGATCAAAATTGTTGTTACAGAACATAGAAATTTTTCTTGCAACATTTATTACCTCATAAAACGTAAAAGCTAGAAATTATTATGTAATGTTAGAAACTATTTCTTTTTATAAGAAAATTATATCAACAAAAGAGTATTAGCCTCACATCAAACAGCAAATGTAACAAGTTCCCTGCTTATCGTACTTAAACTAAATGAGAATTTAGGACTATACACAATGTTACACCAAAATGGAAGACGATAAATCTTTGTTTTACTTAATTATATAGTGAAGCATGGAACATTCTTAAAAAAAAGAAAGAAAGAAATAGGAGTAGAGCATTTAAATCATTGGAAGACGTTACGTGTGTTACATGTTTTCATTTAATGAGCAATAAAAAGAAAATCTGTATAAACAGAAAATAAAATAAATTCCTGAATTGTTCCTTTATTTCGCTTAAAAACGTGTGTAATATCTCAATTTCCAAGAAAATAAAATATATATATATATATTTCCACTACAGTGTTGCAAATAATTTGTTTTTAATTTGCAGAAATAAAAATAAATTAGAACTCTGTGCTTTATTTTTTTTATCATGTTTGAAGCTAATTCTTGTTACTTTTTTTTTTCCTTCCAGGAAAAAAAAAGGTAACAAGAGAGGAAATTCACAAATTAGACACAAATTAGAGTCATTACACAAATTAGAGTTATTAATTCTTCATTATAGCACAATTTCATCAATCTAGTAACTAAAAAAATACATTCGAATCCATATTAAGAATCGGAAAATAATTAGAGGGTTCCAGGAAAATTACATGTTTGGTTCGTTGATTCGTGCTGCCATCTATTATGAACTTCTAAAAACAAATGAAATATTGATTAAAAAAAAACAATTTCTTAAAAAAATATACCTAATTAAAAGTGCATAATGGTCAAGCGTGATTTGTGCTGCCATCTATTAAGAGGTTCCAAAAACAAATGAAATATTGATCGAAAAAAAACCAATTTCTTTTAAATATACCCAATTAAGTGCATTATTGTCTTGTTTGATTCGTGCTGCCATCTATTAAGGATTTTCCAAAAAACAATTGAAATACCATTGATTGTAAAAAAGACAATTTTTTAGAGAAATATACCTACTTAAGTGAATTATGGTTCTGTATTCGTTTTGAGATATATTCTGAATACAAAATATTCAGTTTATGTGAAATAATACAAGAAACTATGTAAATTTGAGCAAAGTCTCAGTGTCGAAAATGTTGACATGCTTCCCATATTTATAAAAATCTCGTGGAAAAGCGAAGTTGCATATTAAACATAATTTTTAATCGAAAGAGATGTTTTATTTAAAAAAAAAAAAAAAGGAATCGAAGCGTTACCTTGTTTTATATTACTAGACGAGTTTTATGGGGGAAAAGGGGGGGCGTATATATATGGTAATTTGGACATGATGAAGAATTCCACATATTCTGGCTTCATCTGAAATTATTTTGAAAGTAAATGTCTTTTCACAGTGGTTTGAATTCAGGCAAGAGCATTAGTCTGCCATGGGGTCTTCAAACATAGTCAAATCACTTCCGGAGAACCCAATTCAACTTTCAGACAACACATATCTTAATGTTTAAATTACATCATCATTTCTTAGTTATCAAAATAATAACTCCAAATATAAAAAAATAAAGTTTTACCACATTCACACGCTTCCTTATTTGAGAAGTGTTGATACCTTTGTGTGTCTAGGCCAGGGGTGGCCAACCTTTTTGGGAAGCGTGCCACAATATGACAAAAAAAATTACGCGTGCC
Organism: Trichonephila clavata; assembly: GCA_019973975.1. Classification (NCBI taxonomy): domain Eukaryota; kingdom Metazoa; phylum Arthropoda; class Arachnida; order Araneae; family Nephilidae; genus Trichonephila; species Trichonephila clavata. The sequence goes on from BMAO01029070.1 coordinate 7,074, forward strand.
ACTTTTAACTTTTCCACCAAACTAAAAAATATACAAAAGTGAAAAACTATTACTTACAGGTTTATTATGGGTTATTTACACCAAAAACATACTTTTAAATGCAATTTCTATATAGTGAAAATGTAAAAAGAAAATGGTGTAACAAAAAACCAAAAGTAGAAACTTATATTTTATTGTTGATAAATTTTTACAGGATCAATCAGTTAGCTAAGGTACAAAATAAAAATAAGCAACTTGAAACATTTAATTTTAAATGATTACTAAGCAGTCTCTTAATGTGGCTTTTGAATTTGTAGTTTTTTTACTAAATCATCTATAGTTGGATTAGTTCGGGAAGATACTAACAAAATTAGGTGTTTTAGGTGCATATAAGTTAATTTTGAGCGATATTTTGATTTAATTACGTTCATATAACAGAAAACATTTCTTCACAAACATATGTTGATCCAAACCTACAACAATATCTAACCGCTAAATCATGTAAATTTGGAAAATTACTTGGTGGCACAAATTTCCGAAATTCGATGCAGTTCGGATCATTTGGGGGTTAAAATATTTTCCTTATATTTGCTTTTCAGAGTAATATGGTGCTGTAGGTCAATAATTTCAATTTGTACCTGAGGTGGGTAACAATTAATGCCTTGAAAAGAAATCAAAAAAGGATTAGTGAAAAGTTCGGTCTTTTTTTTCCATCATCTTTAAAATCCTCAAACTTGTCACTGAAAGAATCCTGCAAAATGAATAATAAATTTTTAAATCTATCATAGTTTGGAGCATTACTAACTTTGGCAGATAATTCCTGCAAGAATGGGAAATGAGTTAATTTTTTCTCTCCAAAATCTAGACAAAAAAGCAAAAGTTTGTTTACAAAAGAAGATATATGACCAATTAGGGTAGGAAAAATACAATATTTTCCCTGTAATCTTAAATTTAAATTGTTTAAATGTTCCTTTATATATCGGTAAGAAAAGCTAAATCCCACAGCCAATTTTCAGTCCTGAGGAGCGAGCATTCACTGGGCAGTTCATCGTTTTCTTCCAGATATTCTATAACACATTCCCTCAAACTCCAAAATCTCGCAAGTGTCCTTTGGAAAGCCAGCGCACACTACAATAAAGGAGTAACTCGCCATTTTCTTTGGGGAAAAGTGTACGAAATCTTTGTCGATTCAGAGCAAGAGCTCGTATTTTGTTGATACAGCGCACTACGGGGTCAACTACGAAAGACAGGTTTAAGTCTTTGGCACAAAGAGCTTCTTGATGAGTAATACAATGATACTAGAAAAAACTTTTCTTCCCAAATAATTTTCAAGCGATGCAACAAAACCTTTTATTCTGCCAACCATACGAGGCGCTCCATCTGTGCAAACACTGTCTAATTTTGTTCATTTTACTTTGTTAACTTCAATTACATTTTTAATTTCCTTAAAAATGTCTTCACCTGTAGTTAAAACTAGTTTGGCGCAAATCAAGAAGTTCTTCCACAGTATCAAAATTATTGCTCGTGTAACGCACAAAGAGGCTCAACTGCGTATTGTCTGTGATACCACAGCTTTCATCCAAAGTTAATGAAAAATATTTGCAATTTTGAAGTCCAGAGACAAATTGCGTTCCTACATCCTGGCCCATGTCATCTATACGACGCATGACGGTATTTCTAGACAAAGCTATTTTATCAACCATATTTTTGAAGTTAAGATCACTGACATTTTGGGCGAAAATTAAAAGGCTACTTTTTATTATCTCCTCTCCGTCAGAATATGTGGTTTTTTCTTCTAACAACAAAGAAAGTTCATAAGAAGCCTTCACCATGGTTTCCATTTCGTCATTTCTCTTCTGAGACAAAGATTGTTGGCCGGCTAAGGATTTTTTTTTTTTTTTATTAATGAATTCCGTTCGCAAATTTGATCCAACAGGATATTTGTTGTTGAAATCACTATGCAGCTGTTTGAAATGACGGTCCGAGTTAAATTTTTTTGGTACAAATTCGACATATCAAACAAACAGGCTTGGAAGCATTTTGATGTGTAAACAAGTATTGTTCTTCCCAGACAATTTTAAAATTATGTGCTGCAATATCTTCTTCATAATTTTTTTTCGATGTCGAAGGTTTACTCATAAACATATTGAAAATAAAAAATGTCTAAGCAACTACGCTAACGCTAAAATCTAAAAACAATTTTATAAAAGGAAGAAAGCTTAACATCTTGCTAAACAGAGTTTAAAGTCAACTGATTCTGACAGCTAGAGACAATTTGCCGATGTTACGCTGCAAATTTTCTAGGCTTCGAATCCAGCGTTCTAATTAGTCATTGAAGCAAGTTCTCACTCCACTCCCTCTGCTTTATAAAGCGGCTACTTTGTGGAGATAGAATTACTTCTACCGTATCACTCAACAACTGCTTTCCTAATATATTGCAGAATTATTTCTTGACATTACAGAAATCGTAAATAGCCAACACCTTCGAAAAAACCTTTTTCTCTGACATCACGCTGACAGCCAATAGCCATAAACACAAACTTCAGCACTGCAAGGGGAAGCTGAAATTCGAGTGGAAATCCGAGATGCTGAAAAGCAACCATCCCCGAGAGAGGGTGACTTTACGGGCAGATTCGACTTGTCCGAGAGAGAGAATTTTTTTTAGTCCCACGTAACTCAACATTTTTCTCGGAACGTTACGATGCGGCGGAATTGTAAGTTTTGGAGCATGATATCATTTTTGGAGCTATTCTGAAGAAAAGAAAAAAAATCTTACTTATATATAGCGCCCTTAAAATATTACCCTGACAATTTCTGTTTCTTACATATTTTCTTCATGAAAATTTTCCATTTTAATTCAATTAACTCAGTAATATTTTCAAAATTTTTTTGTAATTTTTCAATAAGTCTTCGCGTGCCACAGCTACGACTCCCGCGTGCCACAATGTGGCACGCGTGCCGCGGGTTGGCCACCCCTGGTCTAGGCTCTCAGGTTTAACATTAATAACAACTTTCCATTTGAAATACAAAGGATAATTTTTGCTGCCAAAGATCAGAGGAAAATTAAAAGGTCTAATTTATAAATGTGTTAATAGACCTGTACTCTCACACTCATCTGAAATTTGATCAGTGACATCAAATTGATGAATATTCTCTTGGTGTCTTTGAGCTTCGGATCCTAAGAGCCATTTTTGGTGAGTGAGTGAATATTAACGTCGCACTGATTAGCAACACAAGGGCTTTTGGCGATGGTCCGCGTAATTTTGAACCCTGGTCAAGTGACGCGGACGACACCTGAGCTGGCATCCCACTTTCCTACCTACCACACCGCACCAACAGGAGGATGTTTGAGCTCTCGACAGATTTAACAGGCATCGCGCCCGTACACGGCGGGTCTTTACTGGTGCTGAGCTCGAACTCAGTTTCGCCAAAGATTCGGTACCTAAGTATCATACAGTGTCGACCAATTCCTTCAAATAAAAACACGTCACCAAATATTGCGATATGTATCCAGTTGTGTAGAAGACTCTTCTCACGTTTTCATAAACACAATCTTGTTCGAGCATTCAATTTGGCGACGTCTTTTAATTCAGCAATGTTTTTTTTATTTGGCGATATTGGCCGACGGTAAGACACGCAAATACGAAAAATCCCATATTGCGTAACCAGTTACGAATGGTCTGATGATACTTTGGTCACCAATTAATGAATGAAAGTTTTTTACGTTTCAATATAAGATAATACGAGGGCTATTGGTGATATACCCTGCAATTTTGAGTCTCGGTCAAGTGACGAAGATAACCCCTGCGCCGACACTTCCCTCTCCTAACTACCATACCATACCATCGGGAGGACTTTGAGCCACAATAGATTTAACGTGCATCGTCCCTCTCTACACGGCAGCTCTTCAGTGGCACATGGACTCGAACCCCTCTCCGGCCATGACTTTGTCGCCAAATAGTGACTGGCGTACCGCCGCCTCATTAGATAAACACTGTACAACAGCACTTGTGATTTTTTAAGCACGGGAGTGAGCATAATTGCCAAATAGGTCATTGTATTCTTCAAAGGGCACCACGTATTCTTCTCTCGCGCCCGGGGGGGGGGGCAAAACAGATGTTGAGCCGATTCTGGAAACGGCTTTGATGCTACTTCACCAGCACCCAGATGGTTTTTTCGTCACAACAATTTATAGTAGGGGCCGTCCTGTTAGAAGGTCATCCATTCTTACGTTCCTTTGCACATATTCACCACTAAGTACTTGCTTGGAAGGAATGTCGACCAGTAGTGATTAAGAAATACCCAGGAGGGTTATTCTCAGCGTTAAAGTGACAGGTCGATTGATAGATCCTCCAAATGGTTTATGAGGTAGGGCGACGTACATGATCTCAGTCGCGACGACCTATTGCCTCAAAGAACCAATGGAGTTAGGACCTAGACAGAGGGTGCCGGGTGCAGACCCGTGAGGCTCAACAATCAGGAATTACAGGGCCCTGAAAGAGGCCCTCCCAGGTGTTTAAATAATGGGTTCGGAAGTTGACAGGGGAGGATCAAGAGATGAAGAAACAGTGAGGACATCTTCAAGACGGAGTAACGAAGTCTGTGGTGCAGCCTCACCGGTGATTGATCTTAGGAGATACAAGCGAAAGAGGTTTCGGGGACAACCGCTCCAGGGACACGATCATCTGAAGATCTATGAATGTTGATCCGAGCTTGAATTTTTCACCAGTGAAGGGCTGAGCAAACTAGAAGCATTAATAATGGAGTTAATTTTTTTAATTAATTTGGTAGTAAAATGCCTTTTAGCTAAAATCTAGTGCCATCTCTCTCGCTACCCAGAAATGTAAATTTGAGAATTCACAATGGTACACTTGAAAAAGCTATTTAGAGAACGTTTTTTGGGTGCTTGTTTTTCATCCCGACCCCACGTCTTTTAATCACAATTAATATGTTTTGTAGTTTTGAATCACAGTCAAACGACGAGTCAGACATCTAAATGGAAACCTCAATCTATATATCCAGGCCACTCCAGAAGGGTTTGAAGCTCTACAGATTTAATCCTGCTCCACAACACGAAGTGTCTTTTATGGGCGCAGGATTCGAATACGCGGCTACATCTAAACATTTTCGCAATGGTAGGATCATAAGCACTCAATTCATATAAAAATTTTGTTAAGGGCGCCACTTTATTTAGCTGAAGGGAGCGGGGAAATGCTTTAAGAAACACAGATCAACATCACACGCAAATTATTTTCAATCATTTTTCGTTCTGAAAGTGGAGAGCAAAAATCCGAGATACAATATTCTAATATATTAATTAAAAAATAAATGTTTTCATTTTTTTACATTGTTGTTGAAAGCAAACTGCTCTGAAAAAGGCAGGGGTAATTGGATGACCCATGGCCTCGAACACCTGACCAGCGATATTTCAAGCGAGTTATATGGTCGTGATCACATTGGGATTACGTATTCGGATTCAATCTGCGCACTCTCAAAGTCACCAAACAAGTGAGTGAATGAATATTAACGTCCCACTATTCAGCTACTCGAGGGATTTTGGCGACAGACCTCGTAAATTTGAACCATGATCAAGTGACGAGGACGCCACTTGGGCTGGCACCACCTTCTCCTAGCTTATATACCTCACCATCGGGAGGACGTTTAAGCCTTGACAGATCTGACGTACATCGCCCACCTACACGGCGGGTCTTCAGCGGTACATGGCTCGAACTCATAACATGCCGGCCACGAGTCCGTCATCTTGACCACTAGGCTATCGTGGCCACAGCACAGCTTAAATGTGGAGGTTAAGATACCGCGGTATCATTCTCGTCACTTGACGGTAGTTCAAAATTACAAAATATGTTTTCAATGGCCCCATAATGCTTCTAAATGTGATTTAAAGACTATTAATCAATACATGTCCTCTTTTACTGAATGACAGATGGCAGTGGTAGCCTAGAGATCAAGGTCACAGACTCGAAACTGGCATGTCATGAGTTCGAGCCTAGTGCCGCTGAAGACTCGTGTATAGGGGCTAATACATGTTAAATTTGTCGAGGTCCAAACGTCCTCTCGTTGGTTTGGTGTGGTAGTTAGGCGAGGGGGTGCCAGTTCAGCCTCGTCACTTGACCATGGTTCAAAATTACAAGGTCCGTCGCCAAAAGCCCTCGAATATATATAGCTGAAGAGGACGACGTTAATATATACTCACTACTGAATGACATTGAGTGAGTAATGTTTTATTAAAGGTCGCATTCTAAAGCAATACGATGTCTATTGACGATAGACCTAGTAATTTTGAACCACCATTAAGTGACGAGCACGAAGCGTGATATGGCAACCTCTCCAAACAATAACGCCACTCCAAAAGGAGGACTTTGAGCCATGTCGGATTAAGCTTGTATCAGACTCTCTATATACGGAATGTCTTCAGTGTCATTGGGGCTCGAACTCATAACACACTTGCTGAGGCTCGTGACCAGAACCACTAGGATATCGCAGTCTAACTAGGTGATAGATAAATGTCTTGAGATCAAAATTTTTCAGCCTAATTTTACATGCAACCATCTGCTGTTGAGAAAAATAAAAACCCTTGAACGAGGTAGTTAATGCATGCATTTAAAATAAGGAATTAATAATATATTTTTCTCAGTTAATATCACACACATACATACAAATTTGGATGTGAAAGTTGTAGATTTTGTATGGTTATCCTAATTTTTTTTTTTTTTTTTTTTTTTTTTTTGCACACAGACTTTGGAGCATAGAGATATATAAAATTTTTATCACGAGATCCCGAAATAGAAACAGCTATTACCCAATTCTATAAACATGGAAGAGGAATTTCAGAACTCATGTACTTCATTTATCGGGTTATATGAAAAACTTTGAAGAATTAAAAGAACACATTAAAACAGAGTTAAATACTTGAAATAGTTAATCAATTATTCGTATGTATGCATATTTTACAGTAAAATATTAATTAACATATTTTACAGTGGAGTAACGAAGAGTATTAAGCCCCCTCCCTGCAAAATCAGGTTTTGAGCCACAAGACTGATTTCACAAAGGGACGTTAGTCGGCTTTGTGTCCAAACCCCACGATGTAGAGGTGCACGTTATGCCACTGATATTTAAATACAATAAAATCCGGCGTATAACGCGCACCCCCCTACGAAGAAACCTGAAATACACGTATGCAATGCATTGCATACGTGTATTTCAGGTTTCTTCGTATTGCTTATTGGCTGAGAAAAAGTTACGACAAAATATGGAACGAAGACCAAATTTGCGTCCTAATAGCGCTTTTTTTACACTACGTGAAAAACGCGCTAAGAATCATACTCCAAAATATATGCACCAAACTGCAATAAAAATCTAATTAAAAAAACTATTTTTTTTCCTTCAAATTGTGGGTGTTTTTTATTCATTTCTCTCTTCGTTCTTCCAACATTTATAAAAGTTAAATAGATTTTAATACATATTACTCAGTTTGTGCTCCACTGGTGTAGCTAGTTCTGAGTGGGCCCTTAACATTTTAGGATTGTTTTGCTCATACACATGTTGGGGTCCTGTATCATTGATACGGTTAATACGGCAGTAGCTACGCCTTTGCTGATTTTGCACTTTGAATTAGGAACTACATAGGAATAATCTGTACTAATGAAAGAAAATGTGCGTGCCTGGTGTAGGAAAAAAAAAATGAAAACCCAAATTTGTGTGTAAAATTTATAAAACTCTGAAATTATGAACCAAAATAATTTGTACCTCAAAAAGTTATTTTTTAATTCCTTTAAAAATTTTTAAAATACTATTTTGAAGCATTTTTCCACATCTCAAGAGCTATGATATATTACGTCACGATTATTTTAGAATACGTTACATCATAGGTTCTCCACGTGGGCGATAACGCCCTCTTGTGGGCGTTTGAGGCTTTCAGGGGGGTGTTGAGATGGCACGGAGGGACTTGGACAGATTAACCGAAAAAGACTAAAAAAACACGCTGATTATGTACTAACCAAAGTAAACTTTAATACTGTTTATTATGTTGATTGTATATATTTAAATCATTCCATATCACATGTACGAAAATTCACATATTTCGGTAGTACGGGAAGTGGATGAAAAACTTTAAAAAAAAGATTACATTACATTCAGGCGTACATTAAATTGAATGATATAGTGCATTTTAATTTCTGTAGAGCGCGTGTTGCCATTGTCTGTGAGCAGTAGGAAACATGTTTCGTCCACTGCATTTCATTACGTATATTATCCAAGAAACATCATTAAATATGTTAACCAGGAATTAACGCGATTCGTTAAAGGCTGAAACTGTCAATTTATATTTATTTTGAAAGCAATAGTTTATTATGAATTATTTCGTATCATCAAAACCCCTGCCTGTCTTTATAACAGGTAATCTAAAAATCTTTTATTCCACTCTTTTAAAAGTAGAAGAAATTCAGTAGCGTTTTAATTCTGACGATATCCTATCTATGTCTAAAATTTAAAATATTACACATTTAAATATATTTGTGGCAATAGATATTTCACAGATTCGCACGTAAAAAAACTGGGACTTTAGAAAAAAATTAAATTAAAAAAATATATATTCTTTCAGTAATAGGATATTTTTTGACTTAACGCTTGTTTTCACCATGTATTATGTGCACTCTTATTTCTCTAGAGTGGGGGGGGGCGGTATAGAAATATTCACGAGAAAAGGGGGCGGTGGTGAAATATTCACTAGAAAAGGGGGCGATATCGAAATATTTATTAGAAAAGGGGCGATATCGAAATATTTATTAGAAAAGGGGGCGCCAGTTCAAAAAAGGTTGGGAACCTACGCGTTACATTATCCCTCATGTAGTTTTTAAGAGATCTTTACTATTTTTTTCCCTATCATTACATTTATTTAAGATTGTGGACCGTGCGTAGCCTAGTGGTTAGAGCAGCGAACCAGAAGGTCTGGGTTTGATGCCCAATGTCACCACATGCTCTTCGAGTACACACGGAGTAAGTGCTCGTTAAATCAGTGGGTCCGAAAGTATTGTGGGCGGTCGTAGCAAGCAACCACGGGTGCAGGGGGCTGGAGAATATTTTTCTCCCCTCAAGTTCCGTGCCTAAATTGTGGAGGTGGAGATAGGTGGTGTCGCCATCTATCGTGTATGAAACGAGCCAAGCCGTACTGTCATCTGCACGGTGCTCAAAGCTAAAAAAGCTAACGACAGGCGTACACCTAGCCCCTTGCTACGATGAATTTCGTGGGCCTCGATCTGACGTCGTCAGACAGGTGGCATTAGAAACAACAGCAACATTTAAGATTGTATTCATTCATTTATTTGTTCTTTGTGGCAAATTACACAATCGTATCTTAAATGAATAATCATTAAAAAAGGTATCTTTGAATAGTTGCATTTTTAGATTTGTCGAAACGAATTGAGTGCTTACAGTTCTATTTTTGCATTTAGGATGTCATTTGATTGAAACTATAGACCTTTTTGGCCTTTTTAAAAATTCCTGAGTTAAATTTTGGTTTGATTTATTTCTTTTTTGGAAAGTTTTTTTTAAACTTAACTTAATATTCATGATTTAATTTCTGTTTCACTCATGCCTTCCTTCTGCTCATGATAATTTGATCAAAGCTAAGCCTATTTTATTTTTGAAGTTAAACTACTTTAGGCGCGAGAGTGAATGGGAAATTTGCCCAGTTTTGCGTTAGAGTGAAGAAACGGACGGAAGTAGTGATTCCGCCTCCCATCCCCCGAATCATCACTATAGTGAGGAGATAGAGAGCGGTGCGGGGAGGTACACCACGTGACTTGCGTCATATCCATGAAAAAGTTGGAGGACTGCTAAAGGAGAGTTGTGCATCAGAGGTACAGAGTGGGCATCTTCCTGCTATGGACGAAAGGCGCATATTAGCCCAGTCATCTTAGTCAAAAAAAAAGGGTCAACTGCGGAATGAGAGATAATAAGCTGAAAACTTGTATAGACCTTTATTTTGTCACTCTAAATGTTGTCTCAAAAGTCTCATAAAATCTCGTGTCCGCGTCTTAAGATATTCAAGGTCAAAGGTCAATTAATTCAGTTTTTTGCAAACATCTCGTTTCCTATGGCCTTAAAGCTATTTACAATTATTATAAATATTGTAGAGAATAAAATTTTCTATAACTTTAATTGAAACAATTTTTTATACATCAAACCTTTTTTCAGATAGAGGGCGCTGAATGCTCAGCGCTTAGTTATCTACAGCAGAATGCAAGGTCGACCGATAGTCATATGATATAATACGCCTTATAAAGTCTATAAACCTCAAAAATATATATGGTTGCGAACAATTGGCATTTTTTATTAATTATTACATTACATTTAGTAATAGATTTCCTTAATCAAGTATATTTTTTAATACTCCGCATCTGTTCGTGTAATTGAAAAACAGTTAACTGAAACTATAGACTTACTTTAATTATATTTTAATATATGCTAATTACATTTTAAGAAGAAAAATGAAATACAATTAGTTTGAAATGTATAAACCTTCAAATTTGTTTCCTTCTGTGCAGATTATGCCTAGACCTGCTGACCCCTATTGATAGCTTAGTTACCTCAAAGAAAACATGATTTAAGAATAAAAAATCTTTTTAATGTACCATGTTTTTATAACGAACTAAAAAGCATATATCGTGAAGTTAGTTCAAAATTAATTACAATATTCAACCCTGACAGACGTAATTAAAAAAAAATGGTAAAATACTCATATAGAGGAGAGTCTCCCTCAATTTCCAATGGACTGTTGTTTGTTAAAATGTCTCGTCTCGATTCGACTCCTCTCTCGTTGGAGTCTAAGGATACACTGAATGTTTTATGAGCGCTAGAGGACGCTTTACATTCTTATACACGTACATTTTAATACACACCGAACGTTTAATTTATAGCTAGTTGATGGACACATGTTTAGCTAAATAATAAAGACCGATTTCCTTTTCAACAATTCAGTTTCTTCTAGCCACGTTTATGCGTTAGTTTTAAATTGTATTTTAGTTACGACGGACGTAAAATTTTGAGAGTTATGGCTGATTTATGTTTTATATGCAATGAATCACTATCACAAAATCATCCTGTTAATGTAGTGCGCGGTTTAAAAACTTTGAGAGCAGCAAGTATCGAACGAAAGGACGGTCACATTGATTTTTTAAATTCTTCAACCTCCGTGAATGTGCATACCGAGTGCCGAAAAGTGTACATTAGTAAAAATTCTATTGCAGCATCGAAACGACGTATTGAAAACAGTGAACCCTTATCATCACCTAGTGTCCCTCGTAAAAGAAGAAATGAAGCGTTTGATTTCAAAAAGCTCTGCTTATTTTGTGGTCAAGTAGCTGATGAAGCAACAGAAACTAAAAAAAAAAGAGAGAAGTACAGGCGCAAGATCAGTAAAGTGAGTACTCTTGAGTTTAAAGACAATGTCTTAAAAATGCAGAAGAACGTGGTGATTCTATAGGAGAATTAGTGAAAGGTCGTTTACTTTGTGAGTATGATTTGATCGCTTCTGAAGCAAAGTATCATACTTCTGCGATACTAATTTCTTAAATCAGATACCATCTACTAAAAAGACGTCTCGCCAAGATAGTCAAGTCTCAGAAGCTATGGCAGAGATTTTTAATAACATCGAAAATCACGACGATTCCCAATTTACATTGAAAGAGCTCATAGATGTCCTGACGAGGTATGTACCAGATGATAAAACTATAATTACGAGATTTCAACAAAAATATTTGACGAATATAATAATTACGACAAAAGTAAGATCTTTTACAATCATATCTTTTCGTGATACACAAGTTAATATATTTTAAAAAGCTTGGTATGATAATAAAAAGAGGGATCTCGAAGAGAACGGTTGCGAATTGTAGAAGCTGCAGCAGCTATTATTCGTGAAGACATTCGGTCATCTGTCGTTGAAACCAAGTCTTATCGACCTCCAAGTAAAATGTTGTATGATGTAAATCAAGATATACCAAAAAGTTTATTGCATTTCTTACGAGAAATCATAATGAAAAACAGAAAAGGAAAAATAGCTTATTTAAAAACAAAATGCACGTCAATAAGTCATGCAATAATAGCTGCATTACGAGAACGATCATTTTCATCACAGCTACTATTAAGCCTTTCTGTGTTTCTTCATAGAAGATATGGATCTAAAAGATTTATAAAAGTGTTATATAGCTTGGGTTTTGCAGCTTCGTATTGTAATACTGTACAGTACGAAATTTCAGCAGTTTACCATCCACAGCCTCGTATTTTATCATCGGAATCAGGGGTGCTAGTTCAATGTGTTGGAGACAATGCTGATATAAATGTCTATACTCTTGATGGTAATAATACTCTCCATGTTATGGGTATGATTAAGATTGTTACTCCAAAAGATGCTGTTCTTTACAATGACCGTATACAAAAATGTACAACCAAACCATGTGCAAAAGAGTTAGCAGCAATATCACACGTGTCTCTTCTAGCATATGAAAAACCAATTGTACCTGGATACAGCAAAATTCAAGTCAAAAATCTACATGGTGATCAAGCATCAACAGAAAAGAATTTAAACGGTATTGATTTTTTGTGGTTATACGGGAAAGTGGAAGAATATTTCATCATTACCTGGGTGGAATGGCTTTCTCGAACAGCTCACTAAAAATAATAAGGATTTTTCTACTTCTCAGGTCATGTTTCTTCCTTTTATTGATCATCCTGCCAGTAACGTAGACACAATTTATACTACTTTACATTGCGCTACAAATATTGCCAAGTTACATGGCCATAAATCGTGTTTAATTACTTTTGATCAACCTGTCTACTCTAAAGCACGTGAAATAGTAGCTGCGTCGGATGCTAACTCAGAATTATGTAAGATAGTTGTTAAATTAGGAGGATTTCATATGCTCATGTCCTTTCTTGGATATATAATGGACGGAAGTGGACTCAAAGAAGCTCTAAGTAAAATATATGCTACGAATTCAGTCGACAAAATGTTGAATGGTCACGCTTATTCAAGAAGTATCAGAGGTCATACATTGTTACGGCTTGTATTGTCAATGATAATCTTCGAAGGCATGAAGATTGAAGATTGTGTGTTAAATGGAGTTAACTGAACAAATTAATTGCCGAAATGTTTTCTATGAAGGCATTGAAGGGTGTGTAGGCAACTCAAACTTATTTATTGATCAACTTCAGAATAAACTGAATGAATTAAAAGCTCGAGGTCCTACAGCACAATTATGGGTACAATATTTCGAAATGGTATCAATAGTACTCGACTTTATTCGCGCTGAATGACTGGGACTTTTCAAAGAACATCTTAATGCTGTACGAAGAATGCTGCCATATTTTCACGCTAGTGGTCATTTTTTATATGCGAAGTCTGCACATTTTTATCTTCAAGATATGAACGATTTAGAAAATAAAATGGACGGACAGACTTTTAAGAACTTTAAAAATGGATTCTTCACCGTGAAATGAACAGAGAAATTTAATTCTGGTTAATGGACAGATATGGTTATCGAACAAAGTCTAATGAAATCTATGAAGACAGAAGGGGGAGTATCTCGTGGTCGAAGTACGCAAGAAAGTGTTTTATGCAAATGGGTGTTTGCTATGTACGCTACAAATACAATTTGTGACGAGATGGAGAAGTTTTGTACAATTTCTTTAGACTCTACAGAACAACACGTTGATGCTAAGGATTCAAGAGTAAAAAGAAATAATTCTGATGTAAGTAAACTAGTTGAATGGCTTACACTTCATAATCCCTTTCCAAATACGCAACAATTGGTATCTTTAGTTTCTGTAATAGCTGGAAATGATCAAATTAACTGTCACAGAGCCCATGAAATCGGATTACAATCAATGGTAAAGATAACTGGTTTAAAATTTAATGAAATAAAGTTAAAACGATCCGATAAGGTTTTACCGCTTTCGATTGTCAACAAATCTGTCAAAATTAACGGTAGTAGAGTTTCAATTGATCCATTGCTACTCTTCCAAAGAATAACTGTAAGCAAACAGTTTGAACGTAATCTTCTAGAATATCTCCAATATGAGCTAAGTCCATATCCATCAACTTTATTTGATAATGATGGCATGAGAAAAACCACGAAAGCGACATTATATGACAGTATGACTCCTATCGATTTCGACTTCGATGGAAATAATGTAACATACATTATCGATGGTGGGTTTCTTTTGCATCGCATCGTATGGAGTAAAGACGATACTTTTTCAATAATTTTAGATAAATACGTAAAATATTTACAAAAACATTATGGTTCTGAAATTGTAGTTGTATTTGATGGATACTCGGACTATAGCAAAAACATACAAGCAATGGAACAGCTAAGAAGAACTCCTGCTTTATCAAAATCTAATGATGTTTGTTTCGACGAAACAATGATTGTATCAATTAGCCAAGAGATTTTTTTGTCGAATCGATGTAATAAAAAACTTTTTATTAACATGTTGATTGGGAAATTAGAATCTGTTGATATCACGATAAAACAGGCCAAAGATGATGCAGATGTTCTTATCGTAGAAACAGCTATTGGAGAATCGGAACATCACAGGACTGCCGTCATAGTAGGAGAAGATATTGATTTGCTTGTCATTTTAATTGGACGTACTCGAGCGCATCAAAAAGAAGTGTTTTTTAAAAAAGTTGGCAAAGGAATGTAAAACTCAAATATACTTTTCCAAAAGTTTTGATAAATATCCTCATTGTAAAAAGCATATTTTGTTTCTGCACGCATTTAGTGGCTGTGATACAACATCTGCATTTTTTAAAAGAGGGGAAAAAAACTTTCATTAGAATATTAGAGAATCTTCCGAACTTGGATCAACTAGCTCAAGTATTCCAAGAAGAAAACTGTCCTGTACAAACATTACATGAAAATGAATTTCGAGTCTTGTTGACGATATACAATGCTTCAAAATCTGAGAACAGTATTGAGGATCTACGATACACACACACACACACACACACACACACACACACCACACACACACACACACACACACACACACACACACACACACACTCAATTCATCAAGTCAACAAAGCTCAACAAATCCGTGCCGTTATCCTATCTTCCACCAACAAGTGCAGCGGCTCAGCAACACATTAGCCGTGTATATTATCAAGTTCAAACTTGGCTAGGGAATGATTTAGAACCCCAGGAATGGGGTTGGATTCTGCGGAATGAATTCTTGGAACCGACTACGACAATATTACCGCCTGCTCCAGATGAATTACTCAATACCATATTTTGCAACTGCAAAAATGGTTGTGGTTCACGTTGTGGATGTAGGAAATCGGGGTTTCAATGTTCTTCAGCTTGTGACCAGTGTAATGGGCAAGCTTGCTTCAATGCTTCACGATACGAGAGCGATCTCGATGAAGATTGTACTTTTCATTCCGAAATCCTTCAAGATTTGGAGAAAAATATCCTTGACAACGAAAATAATGAGAATGAATTGCAAATTTTCGAGTGACCGAAAGACAATGAAGATTACGAGGTAAAAAATTAACATTCATGTTCGTCTTATAATTAAAATTTTTGTAAAACCTCTTTACATCCGAATTTCAATTGTAATAATTGTATAAAACGATATATATATATATATATATATATATAAGTAAAAATATAATTAAAAATTACTTGCTTTATTTTTTCTACTTTAAATGTAACTAGTAAATATAATAATAGAATATAATTAAAAAATACTTTAAGCATATCTGTCAACAACTTTTGAACTACACGAACAGTGTAGTTCAGAATTTAGTTTTAAAAGAAACACATATACTTGATCAATGAAATCTATTACTAAATGTAATGTAATAATTAATAAAAAGGCCAAATGTTCATAACTATGTATATTTTTAAGGTTAATAGACTATATACAGCGTATTATATCATGTGACTATCGGTCGACCTTGCATTCTGCTGTAGATAACTAAGCGCTGAGTATTCAGCGCCCTCTATCTCAAAAAAAAGGTTTGATGTATAAAAAATTGTTTCAATTAAAGTTATAAATATTGTAGAGAATAAAATTTTCTATTATAAATGTAAAAAGCATTAAAGCCATAGGCATTCAATAGACATTTCGCCTCGTGAATCGCTTGTGATGTCTGAGTCTCATCGCCAGCAATAGACTGCAAAGCTTTCTGAAAACTGTTGTAACCATTTGCCAAAGCCTTAGTAGCATCGGCCCTTGCACACCATCTTGTATCGGATACTTTTTTCAGAACCAATGACGAATCTTGCTTACGTTCATCACCTTTTTCAAGGTGTTTGAGCATAATTGCCCAGCGATGAGTTGATGCCGAAAAAAAATTGTATAGTGCCTGCAAGAATCCGAAGAATGAGATTGCTCCCACGCAGCTTTCCGCTGCACGTACTCCAACCAAATTCAGTGAGTGCGCTGCACAGGGAATGTAGTGTGCGAGGTGATCTTTTCTCTTAATATGCGCCTGGAGACCATTGTAACAACCAGATACATTCGACGCATTATCGTAAGACTGACCTCTCAAATTTCTTACATCAATGTTATATTGGCTTAAATTTAATATCTCTCGGTGGCTAGTTCTTCCCCTTTGTGGTTCTGTATGAGAAGAAATTTAAGGAAACGTTCAGCCACACTTCTCCGTTCGACGTAACATATCTCAGCACTACAGTCAACTGAT
This sequence comes from Trichonephila clavata, assembly GCA_019973975.1. NCBI lineage: Eukaryota > Metazoa > Arthropoda > Arachnida > Araneae > Nephilidae > Trichonephila > Trichonephila clavata. The sequence goes on from BMAO01029070.1 coordinate 23,791, forward strand.
CAGTGTGTGATATATCTGGTGTCGAATCGACACTTATTGAGAAGTATTCGGCTTCAATGATTTCATTAACAATATATTTTAAAACCTTATTTCCCAATATTTCAATAAGTTCCTCGCAAATCGTTGCAGACAAAAACGATTGTTTTCCTTTGCCTTCATTACCATATTTTGCTAAATGCGAATTAAGAAACGGATCGTACTCAGTGATTAACTCTAAAATTCCCAAATAGTTGCCATTATGTTGAGAACCTAGAACTTCATTGTCACCACGAAATGCTAATCCACGGGATGCTAAAAATTTTATCACTGAGACCATTCTTTCTAAAACTTTCTTCCAATATATATATATATATATATATATATATATATATATATATATACAGTAGAAGTCCGATAATCCGGCACGTTCGGGACCGGCTCGGTGCCGGACTACCGAAAATTCCGGTCTATCGGGCTGTAATTATAAGAACAATTAGGTTACATCAAGTCTTCGAATTCCATGCCGAAACTTAAAGTTTCTGAGCCAACCATCAGAATAATTACATTCACTTTCAGCAACTCCTAAATCTTGGCCGAATTTCTTTGCCTTTTCAACAATCATTGGCCCTGTTACCGGCTTTCCTTCAGAACGTACTGCACTAAACCATTTGAACAATACACTATCTACCTATTCCAGTTTTGGTTTTTTTAATGTTTGTCTAGAAGCCAATTTTTCAGTTGTTACCGATTGAGAAGCAAACTTCATTAGTTCATCTTTTTGTTTTTTAATGTCATAAATAGTTGATGAGCCAATATTAAACTCATTCATTAAAACATTTCTATTCTCACCTTTTTCTAGCCGTTTGATGATTTCTAGTTTCTGATTGAGAGTTAGTGTTACGTGTTTTCGTTTCTCTCCTTTTGAACTCGAAGGCTTAGGTTTTGAAAACATGGTCACTGTACAGTTAGAACGAAAATCACTTTTTTTATAAACAGTTTCAAAAGTTATGTTTACTGCGATCTGAAAGGACACACAACAACAACGCACAAAAAAATGGCGAAGACGCTTCGTGATTGATTAAAGGAGCTGCACTGCACCTGAATTTGTTGTGACAGCTGAGACTAGCCGGCCGCTAATTGTTTCCGAACAATACCGAGCGCTTCCGGATGATCCCGAACTACCCCGAAAACTTCCGAATAGCTCTCGAGCGTTTTTATTTGCTTTAAAGACACACTTTAGGAGAAAACCAAAATTTTTACAATTTTCCGGAGCGATGCCGGACTATCGGGCATTCCGGACTGTTGGATGCCGGACTAATGGACTTCTACTGTATATATATATATATAATATAATAATATAATATATATATATATATAATATATATATAATATATATAATATAATATATATATAATAATATAATATATATAATATAATAATATATATATAATAATAATAATATATAATATAATATAATATATATAATAATAATAATAATATATAATATATAATATAATAATATATATATATAATATATATATAATATAATATAATATAATATAAATAATAAAATATATAATATAATATAATATAATATATATATAATATAATATATATATTCTCTTTCTTTATTAAACGTAACCTCCAAAGAAGTGTCGATTCGTCCGTGAATTCGCCGTCTACTAATCAGTGTCTGTACACATACTCGGTGAGTTGCATTATTCTCATGCGATTGAATTCGGTGCAACGCATTTTTCCAATCAGAAAATCTAGTTTGAAAGTGTGAACGGTTTTGAGCTTCACCAAAAAGGATACATGGAAAACAGTATACTTTTCCAGTAGACGGAGAATACATGAGCCACTCCCGTTTGATTTTACCACCACTTATGTGTTTCCGAAAAAACATAGACTGAGAAAAAAATCTTTTACTGTCGTCGTACTTTCGGCTTGAAGCAGAAAAATAACACTCAAAGTGTTGACATTCGTTAGGGTCTCTAGTACACCAAAATTCTTGCATTTCGTTGGTAATATTTTGCCATAAGCCAATGTCATTCTGGTATTCTACCTCTAGATGAACTACGTTTTCATGTATGACCTCTGTCTCGGCCTCACTTTCCTCTGCACTGACTAACGTAGCTGTTTCTTGATCCTGGCCAATCTGTTCAAAAGGCTCGCAAGGAACCTCTACTGGGTCTACTGCCATCGTGTGGCTGGCAGAAGACGTACTTGGAGAGTCATGAGGTTGATGTTCCTTTGATTCGCAACTAAATCCGAGTTTGAAAAGGTTTTGTGTCTTCTTCAATTGTTCATTAAGCTTATTTTGTTGCTCTTGCCACTTTTTACGTTTTTCTGAACTACTTTGGTGTTTTTTCTTTACGGGTACCTCCGACATTTTGTTCCTGAAAAAATTATCTTTCGGTTTAAAACAGAAATGAAATTTTCACCTTAGCAGCTCAAACATATTGAATTTCCTGCTTAATAATAAACACCCAAACTAATAATATTTGATAACGTTGAAATTAAATAAAATATGTAAGTAATTGAATAATAAAACGGCACTTCACATTTGTCAAGTCCTGTATTAGGTAATAAAATATGTAAAAAATAATAAAACTTACGTATAGTAATTTTAACTTCAGTTTACACTACACGGATTTTCACTCGTCGTTTCACCGATTTTCTCGAAGCACTTCTGCAGTCTTTATAAATAAATATCCAATACTTAGCTCTAAATTCGTAAGTTTTGAAACACAAGCTGTAAAACTCTCTTTTCATCCACAGCCGTAAAACTCGCAAACAAATTGCACGAAGTGAAAATTCAACGATTACATTAAAAATGTTTCAAAAATGCTGTCTATGACACAATACAACGTATGTATTTAGCGGATCGGGGAATTCCCCAGTCATGCGACGAAAGAACCAGTACTGCCAACCTTATTTTTACATACTCTTTGGTAGCTTGGCCATAGAATATACATACCTATGGTAGGTACCAGAACAGTAAGTGTGCATTCACAACGTAGAATTTTGCGCGTTTTTCAAGCGTGTTGTAGAAAAAGCTGCTCTTGCTGTATAGTCATCTGATGAGTCGGCGTTAAAATTACCGCGATAAAATTGCTTGCGATTATATTACTGCGTTATATATGAACTAACTCCATAATATTAATATCTAATTTGGAATGCGTTCAGAAATGTACTAAAACAGCGTCGATGAATTTCCACAGAGCAAGACAATCGTCATTGAAATTTCGAATTAAATTTTTACTGTTTAAGAAACATTGTCAATTTTTTTCTCTGTAGCACAGGGCCCCTGAACGTGGCGGGGCCCCTAGGCAGTTGCCTACAGTGCCTAATGGATAAAACGGCCCTGTGTGCTTCGTTTCATCTAATTTCGCCAAACGGTTGTGATAATACATAAATACGGAAAATTCATTCCCCTGTATGTTCAAGCACAGCAATCTTATTTGCACATGCTCAAAAATAATCTTTTTCTCATAGACTATGCGTTCCCGCGCATGTTAAAACACAATATTCTTGACTGCGCATGCTCGAAAATTCCAACATTGTTTATAATCTGTAATATTCTTCTTTTCTTATTTGTTGGTAAAAATGATAAAGTTTGGGATTAATTGTATTTCTACAAAAGAGAACGCAGTGGAGTAGTTCAATCTAATATGTAAGTACCCAAAAGACTAGTTTTGCAAAACAAGAAACATCGCGGATTTTCACGGCAGCATTTAGATTCTTACTTACGCGAACTTATATAGCGTAGTCTGCATGAAGAAGATACATTTGTCGTTATTTTGAATGCAATTACAGAGCTTTGGCTGTCTGAATAACGTGATTGTTATATCTTTTGTTTATTTTAGAAAACGTATTTGTGATTTTAAAACACAAAATTAACTCTTATTATCTTCACTGTTATTTGTACACATGCTGTAACGGAGGAAATATGCATGGGAATTTCTTATCGTGTGTATACGGGAGCGATAAGAGTATTTGGCAACGTTTTCTGATCAGGCGATGATTTTGTGAAATTGGTCAACAGGATATAACATTCAAGTACCTTTTATTATAACATATATATAAGCCATTCTGATAGATTTAGTATGATATAAAATGTAACCGAAGTAAATAATTTATCATATTTTGTTTGTTATTTAAAAATTAATTATATACTATGTATGTATTCGCGTTGAAGAAAAATTTTCAACATGCTTAAAAATCTTATTTTGAAGTTTTCAACGTTAATTTTTATTTAATGATAATTAATGTAATTTTTGATCACACATAACCTTCAATCCTCGCACTGAAAAAAAATTTTTTTTATACCTTTATGTAAAGGTTTTTCTTCAAATAACTTTAATTTATTTCAGACATTATGTTTTTGAATAACAGAACTTATTATTTTTCTATACTGTTCTTGTTAGTGTAGCTACAGAAATTCGAATTAAAAGTATATTTCTGTAACCTAAGGCATCGCATATTCAAAACTAATTTGTACACTTATCAAAAATTGTAAATGAAACTATTCTGAGAGAGAAATATTGCCAAAAAGAGTTTTTAGAGAATATTAAAAAGATTTTTAAAGCTTTTTGGTATTGAAAGGTTACAATTATGGTAATGTTTACAATAGTCAGGCAGACAGAAAAGTCAATATACAGGGTGTCCAGCCTTAATGTGACCCAATAGCTAATTCCCGAACCGTTCGGTTTAGATATGCATTTTCAATTTGAAAAATGTTTTAAAACAGGTAAAGAATGTTTTTACGTGCTTTTCGAACCAAAAAACCCATTTAGAAAAAAATTACAAAAATTAATTTTTTATACGGTTTCCAGGTCCTATCACTTATATTTAGGAAAAGATGCAGTACACAAAAACGAAGTAAACTCAAAAAGTTTCATTTTATTACGATAAAAACTGGCCGAGTTATGAAACTTTGAAAATCATACATTATATCCATTTTCTCGACTATTTTCAAGAAGCTAGTAAGGGGCCCTCTCCAAAGTGAAATTAGTTGGAACTCTGCTAGGAAACTTTCGCTCTTGCACGTCACTCTTATATAAATCGTTTTTAAATTTAAAAGCATCCGTTAATAAAATATATAATAATTGAGTACTTAAGAAATAAAATTTATTCTGTGTACGTGTTAAACGTAGAAAATTTTTTTAAAAATTGTCAGTTATAGAGACTGCCGATAGAAGTGAAAACTTACAACTTTTAGTACTAAAATTTGAAATTGCATAATGTGTGAATTAAAATTATGAACATCAATCTGGTTTTCACATCTATTGACACTCCGAACAACAACTAAATGCATGTTTATATGTTTTTTTATTATTCAAATATATTTTGGGCTGTACAAGATCATGACGAAATATAAATACAATTCAATTGAAATAACAATTAATATACAATCATATTATTTATGGATAGTATTTGTATTAACTTAAATTTCAATGTACTTGATTTTTAACATTATTTTAATGGTTTGCATAATTGTCATCATTGATTTCAACAAAACTTGGACTTTTTGTACTTTCAATTATTTAATTTTGTTCTAAATAGGCTTATGGTACCTAAAGTAAGAAAGGAAAATGTTTGTTTCAAATTTATCTAAGTATCACGTAAAAACCGCATCGATCGTTGTTTTATATTTTGTAGTACTGAGTTTTCGATCATTGGCCATATTTAAATTAAGTGTTTCATTTAGAAATTCAATTAGTGGTAGATTTTTATCATCTGCAAAATATTAATATTGAAGTCTCCATTTAAAATCATCGGTACGTTATCATATTTTTCGCCAAATCTTTTATCGAGTATTTCAGAACCTTCTTTTGTATAAATCATCAGATTTTCGAATAAAAATTGTTGTATCTGTCTCATATATTTTCCAGACGAAATACAAACGGCAACCATTAATATGTATTGCCCATTCTCGCAATCGCAACAAGCAACGCATATTTCGCTATATCAGAAACATTAACACCAATGCTTCTAGTGAATTCTGCATGTATGTGAAGTAATGAAGTGTGACGTATCTTGAGAATTGTGATAAATAGCTACGCCTGCTGCTGGAACTTCGGGTCTTTTATAACTTACAACAAAGTTGAAATTCGGAATATCAAGTGGTTCTTCCTTTTTCATACGAATTTCTGACAAAAGCAGAACATTTGACTTTTTTTACGATAGCATAATTTTTTAGGTCAGCTGCATGCGCATGCAAACTTTGACAATTGAATGAAAACATCGATAATCCTTTCTTATTGGAGATGAAGTCAAGAAAAGTTTTGGTGACCGTTTGTAGTGTATTGTTTTATAACCTTTTCAATTCTAACGTTAGATCCTCTCGATGACTTGTTAATCTTTTATGATGTTTATCTGTTTCTGAAGCATTTAGAGGTGTTCCTGTTCTACCAATCCAAAATTTCCAGCTGCTGCTAATATTTTCTTGAATAATCAAAAATAAACCTTGAATCCTCGTTACTCTTGTTAAAGCTACGTATACTAATTCTCTAGGATGTTTGCGATCGTATTCGTAGACAATAGCATAATAAGTACCTTTCTGTGATTTGTGATTTGTCATTGCCAAAGCAGAAATAAGGGGAAAATGTTAAGGATCCAAGAAAATATGAAAAAATGATATTTAAAATAACCCTAATTCCCTGACAATATTTTTTCATAAATTTCTAATAATAAAGTAGAATGATATAAAATTATAGATAATCATTTTGCAAAAAATAGCAGCATGTATTTTATTTTTTGACAATTTAAATTAATAAATAATGATTTCGAAATATTAAATCTATATCTTCTATATAAATAAAAAAATTGAAGTGTCTGTTTGTAATTTCAAAAATTAGCAACTTTTTACTAAAGGCATTTAAAGGTATATACGGTACTTATATCAAAAAATCAATCTTTAAAATTTTTGTCTGTCTGTTTGTTCCGGCTAATCTCGGGAACTTCTTGTCTGATTTTAAAAATTCCTTCACCAATGGAAAGCTACATTATCAGCGAGTAACATAAGGTACATTTTATCTCCACATTCCTACGGGAACGGAAACTATGCGGGTAAAACCGTGAGACTTTGCTTACTCCCCGCCAAGTTGGCGCAAAATTATGCATTGCTCAATAATGGAAATTTTAATAAATATTTTTTCACATTTGTAACAAATAACTGAAACATTGTGTTATTTAGCATCTTTACAAAAAGCAATTTTTAAATGTTTTTTATGGTTATTATTTACGTTACGTTTCTTAAATATCAAACTCAAACTTTGAGAAATATCGCCAAGTTGGCTAAGAATTTCTCCTATTCCTACAATCCCAGATATTTTAATTTTCTACCACTTTTTAAAGAGGGAAACGAAATAAAGTTTTAGCGAATTGCGTGCGCGTGATATTGAAAACTCTATGGTAACATTAATTGACAGTTTCATAAAAAGTTTTGATTACTTTAGTGTAGTTTTGAAAGTATTTATCACTTTGAATTTTTTTTAACCTAATTATACAATATTCATATTTTGCACAAAATTTTTCACTTATACTGAACCAGATATTTTACATGGAGGTACTACTTTGAAGATATACTATGGAGGCATCCATACAATGTTACTGGCCAAAATAGGGGGAAATTAGGGAGCTTTACGCAATACTTATTTCACATCTTCGGTCTTTCTAATCCTCAAACCTTTCGGAATAAGTACAAAGACTACATGGCGGAAGATATTTTGCGATGAAAAACAACCAAATATGCCTTTCAATGAACACATCTACAATGAAACGCAATAAAGGTTTTCAGAATGGTTAGGAAGAAGCTACATGATTTTGGAATGATTAGCCCTAGGCGTGTTGACGGAAATGGCTTCGATAATGAAATTATTTGAGAATTAAAGTACGATTTTATAGCATTGTAACATCAAGTAACAGAATTTATCCTATATGTACCAGTTATGCAAAATCTCGACGCTCCTCGACTATGTAAAGGAACATAGCCACAAAACTGATGCAGAATGTACTTGGCGCCAATATTTGAACATATGTCATGAAAAGGGATAGTGTTATCATACCTCGAATTCCAAGTATCCCCGCTGACCGTTTCAAGTCAAACAAGTTCAATTTTCAGTTTTACTGTTGCTATTAACAAAGCTAACATTTCAGGTAGCAGGGGTGCATTTAAAAAAGCAATGTTTTTCCCATGACCAACAATATGTAGCCTGATCGGTGTGTGCAATGCCCAAATCTTCACATATTTGCAATTGACGGAAGAACATGTAATTTGGTATACAGTAGCATCTTAGAATAATATTCTGTTTTGAGTTCTTTTAAAGAGAAATTATATATTAAACGTAGATACTTTGGATTTTAAAAAATATTAATAGTTTAAGTTATTGAATATTTGTTGTTAATTATTATAGTAAATTACGTTTTCAGTTTTTTTAAACTAAGCTCAATTTTAGAATTTTTAAATTTTATTGGTTCCAGTCAAGCAATAAAAAATTACCATATTATATTATTTACTTTTTAATGATAATGATTACGACTTTGACGGTTATTTAAAGACATCAACGCGAGCGGAGCCGCGGGTAAAAGCTAGTTTTTAAATAAAATAAAATATTTAATGAAATAAAAGTCGGAGTCATTTTTATTATTTGAAACTAAAGATTTTAATGATATAAGGTAATAAACTACAATTTTGCATTAATAACCATATTTTAAACTTCAACACATTAATCTTGAATTATTATTAGATTTTATAAAAATTTTAATTTCAAAATCCACGATAAAATTATGATTGAACAACTAGATGTCTGTTTTACCACGGTAGTAAGAAAACGGTTACTAATCCGGATTACGTGATGCATTGCAGAGGTTAAATATTAGAAAATAAATAATACAAAATTTTCAAACGCCAGAATAAATACGAAGATTTAAAATAATTTTAAATAGTATAAAATTTTCATGCGCCAAAATAAATGCGAGTATTTAAAATAATTTTCTGTTATTTATTTTTATCTTAAAAATATTAGTATATTTATTTAGTACTCACTATTGTACTAGAAACGATTCTTCAATTAAAGGATTCAATAATCAAACAAAAACACTATTTTAATAATACACAGCATATACACATTGAACTTTTGACTAAATCCATTCAATTTCACTTATAAGGTATACACAGCACTATACGTTAGCTGTATAGCTGCAGATATTCTGCAAAAAGCATGTCGGTGACGCGAACGCAACAGATTTCACCCATCCGAAAAGTGTCTAAAGCGAACAGCACACTGCGCGTGCGCGAGTCAGAGCATGGTGACGTGAACCCATAAGATTTTCCCCTACCAAAAAGTGCCCAACGCCGCTAAAGAAGTTTTCACTTCTATAAAATATTTTGGACGAAGAAAACATTTCAAAAGCAGTTCCAAAAAAAATAGACATATACTGTGGCTTCAGTCTGATTTGCTGCGTTTTTGCTGATCATGACGAACGTTAAAAATCTGTTGTGTAGTCGCTTGCAATTGCATACAGTCGTATTCTAATATTACGAATTCTAGTACGGGAGAACGAGATGTATACAAATGAAGAATACTGCGAAATGGTACTGTTTTATGGACAGTGTAATCGAAATAAGAGAGAAGCGGCAAGACTTTATGCCATTATATTTCCCACTCGAAGACATCCATCTTATTGCACAATTGCCCGTGCTGTTCGGCGCTTGTATGAAACTGGGAGTTGCAATAGACGTATTCCATGTCTCGTGCCTTCACCATTATTTAAGTTAATTTAGTCATTCTGATATAATAAAGCCCCGATTCATGATTGCCGCATCATTCCACATTATGCTATAATTTGAACAGCAACTCCTGTATTATTTTGCTGCTATTTGTTAAAACAAGGTGTTTTAATCTTTTCGGTACAAGTAGTATTTCTTTAATTTAATTTTTATTTTTTGCCATACAGCAATACAAATTGTCAATCTATGATGTTTACTACGTTGCTTTAATTTTTCTATAATTTTTTTGTTGTTGCTCTTTCTGTAAATAGTGAATTACTATTCTCAAAGCTCAATTTATATACGACCCCCTTTTCTGAGCAACTCAGATGCTTCAAATTTATGTAGGCATAACTCGGCCAGTTTTTATCGTAATAAAATGAAACTTTTTGTGTTAACTTTGCTTTTGTGTACTGCATCTTTTCCTAAATATAAGTGATAGAACCTGAAGACCGTATAAAAAATTAATTTTTGTAATTTTTTTTCGAAATGGGTTTTTTGGTTCGAAAAGCACGTAAAAACATTCTTTACCTGTTTTAAAACATTTTTCAAATTGAAAGTGCACATCTAAACCGAACGGTTCGGGAATTAGCTATTGGGTCACATTAAGGCTGGACACCCTGTATATACACCATCTTTCTATATACAATGCTGGCCACCGTAAATGCAACACCCTGAAGGAAGCATTCAAATAACATGAAATTTACAGCATGCATTAGCGGTGGTGAAATATGCAAATGATTAGAATTTCAGCGCAGACACACATCACGCACGCCTGGGGCGCCACCTCAAAGCGCAATTTAAGGCTTGGAGATTTCGACGATTTCAAGTTCGGCAATTGTGCTTTTCTTGTGGTTTTTTCAAAAAACGATCAGTTATGTCTCGTAAAAAACAGCGATCAGCTTTTGATTAAGTATCCGAGTTCGACAGAAGAAGGATAGTGGCCTACCGAGATTATGGATTATCTTTCAGGGGAATCGGTAGTTGTGTTGGACGAAACCAAACAACTGTAATGTGGATATGTGACCGTTGGATGCAGGAGGGTACGACGGACCGACGTAGTCGATCGCATCCACCTCAGTGCACAACTTCACGTGAGGACAGGCAAATTGTGCCCATAGTAGTGACGGATCACTCAGTCACATCACGAACCATAGCACAGCACATTGAGTCTGTAACGCATCATTCAGTGTCTGCGCGTACCATTCGACGCCGTTTACAGTAGAGTGGTCTGTCCGCAAGACGCCCATTGCTTGGTCTACCCTTGACGCAGAACCACAGATGTCTCCGCCGCCAATAGTGCAATGAAAGAAGGATGTGGGCGGCAGAATGGAATGAAGTTGTCTTTACTGACGAGTCACGCATCTGTCTGCAACACCACGATGGTCGGATTCGAGTCTGGAGACACCGTGGAGAGAGGATGCTGAACAGTTGCGTTATTCACTGCCAAACTGGTCCTGCACCGGGTATTATGGTATGGTGCGCGGTATTGGATATCACTCACGCACTCCTCTAGTACGCATTGCCGGTACTTTAAACAGCCAGCGCTACATCTCCGAGGTGTTGGAGCCAGTTGTCCTTCCTTACCTTCAGGGCTTGGGCACAGCCATATTTCTACAGGATAATGCGCCACCACAAGTGGCACACTTTGTCCAAAGGTTCTTCATCAATCACCAGATTGAATTGCTTCCCTGGCCGGCTTGCTCTCCGGATCTTTCGCCGATAGAAAACATGTGGTCCATGGTTGCTCAACGATTGACCCAGATTACACCCCCAGCTGCCACACCAGATTAACTTTGGAAACGTGTGGAAGCTGCTTGGTCTGCTGTACCCCAAGAACACATCCAAAGTCTCTTTGAATCAATGCTGAGGCATGTGGCAGCGGTGATCTCCAACAATAGCGGCTACTCTGGCTACTGATTCTGGCAGGAACCACACTTCACAGAAGTCTATAAATTTAATCATTTGATGCGTGGTCAACATGTTATCTACAAAATAAATTTTGTTGTGCTATCTCTTGTCTTTCTTGGTGTTGCATTTACGGTGGCCAGCAGTGTAATTATAAAAACTGAAAAGCTGCAATATTTTGAAAATACAAATTGCGTTTTTCGATAATGGTGTAAAAAAAAGAACATTTTAAACTGGTAAATGGAATACATTCTTTTAATGTAAACCGCATAAAACACAAATACACAAGCACATTAAAGAAAAGGTGGGAAAACGTTCGATCATAACATTCGATATCAAACTTTTAAACTTCCGGAAGAATTTCCATACCAATAGCAACACGAGTGCAATATTTTGTAATTTCATGTTTATGTGCTAATAATTAAAATTAACTTCAGTTGTTCCTGCACACAAAGATTAGAATGCTAAATTTGTCGAACACGTAAGCTTTGCATATAAAATTGACATTATTTGTTCTAATATTTTCAATGATTCTCAGCAAACTTTATTTTTGGAAAATAATTTAATGCAGAAGTAACTTCCTAAGCCAGTCCAATGTTTAATGATAAATATAGGGAATACTGGGGTACACAAGTATAGGTAAGTTTTTAATATTCGGGGGTAGATTATTATAAAAAAGAAAGAGGGATTCTTAAGGAGCCACACAATTTTTTTAAGAATTATATTTCTGAAGAGACGCGATTGTCTATGTAAAGAGCGCCACATGCGCGGCATTGAGAGAGAGAAGCAGATAATTTCGAATATAACCTCATTTTTTTCATCACTGCTATAGCATCTCTATTATTCAAAACATTGGCCGTTTACGACGAGGCTTAACAAAATTCTATTATTTGCTTTACCAAATTTTTTTTTTCATGACCACATACTTGAAAAGGCTGATTTCTGAAATTTTTTGTTGACAAATAAAAAATAAATACCAAAAAAAACCAACCAAAACTGACATAAAAGCAGGATTCTTTACTGCTTTGTTTTGTTTTAATTAGATTTTTTTTATTTGTCTGATATTTCAGCTGTGTCACTATAAAAACTATCAACAGTAGAAGCAACTATGGCAACGGAAAAAAGTAATACATTCATTTTTTTCCCACTCTTATTTTTCTCTTTCATCTCTTCAGTTCAGTTTCACAATTCCTAATCATATTTGAAGAAACGAATTTCTTTTTCTCCTGCATCTTTTGCTTCATCAATGCAATGGCTATTCGGGTCAATTTCTTTAAATTAAACTAAGTTTGACGCAAGAATGAAAAATAGAAAGGCGTTGGCCTCGACATCTTGTAGCGAAATGTCAGGAAAACGCATTAATTACACTTTTTCATTATTCTTTCAGAATCAGTTCAAAGAGGGCGCCCTGATTGTTCTTTTTCTATTGAATTATTTACCTTTATTATATTATTTCAAATCCGGGTACATTTAGGAAGGAGGATTTTAAGTCAATCGGTGCCATTCGTATTTATTCCTTTTATTTTTACTCTTTTTAAAGCATTGTTCTTTTTGTGCGCTATTGTGAATTTAATTGAAAAGTTCTCACGGATGAATGCATTTTATTTTATTCAAGGAATAACAATCTTTTAAAATGGAAAACAATGTACAAATATTAGTTTTACATTTTGAACTTGTATTTATACAATTAGAAAAATAACAGTATAATTACTTTTTCACATCATCGTTATTAACTGGAATTTTTTCATTTATTTATTTCATAAGAACATATTTTTTCAACTTTAATAAGCACCTTGAAGTTTATTGAAAGCTTTTAAAATTATTAGTTGATAATTGTCGACTCCAATAAGTGGAACTCACGAACATGCGTGTGTATTTTATCCGTTGAATAGCTATTCTTTTGCATAATATCAACCGTATGTACATTCAAAAATTGATTAAAATCTGTCCAATAGTTCTATAGATTAATCGATCAAATCTGAAAATTCTCTAAATTTTGAACACATGTCGATTTCTTTTCTATGTTACATGCCATCGAATCACACAGGCATTCAAATCTCAAATCCTAAATAAAAAATCCCATATAAGCCAATAAGTACTTAAAAACACGACTGGGTGCAATTATTTCACAATAAAATGTCTCTAAAAGCTCTATTTTGTAAGTGTACGCAGACTTTCGGCGGGAGAGGTTGATGATTATTTGGTGGTTATTCTTGCTTTTTCATGTTAAGGTGGATTTTGTTGTTATTGTTGTTTGAATGAAGAAATTCTGAAGGATCCTTGAGAGGTATGTTGTTTTTCTGAAGCGAGATTTTAATAGTAATTTTAGCATAAACATGTTAAGAAGATTGCCTGTACTCAGACTTTCGAAGACAAGTGTATGGAAAAACACACACACACATATATATATATGTATAAAATTTTATCTTGAAAGAATAATTTTAAGTTGAAATGGCTTAACTTATATTGAAATGTAACTTGGTTCATTCCACATTATTGATAAGTGGTTACAATCGTGATGCACGAATTGACTTTTTCAGTTGGACCTTTTTTATCATTGAAGGCAAAAAAAAGCTAGCAATAAAACATACACATGGAAAATTTAAAAAGAACAAAAACGTTCTCCTCTTCATTCCAAAGATCTCAGCTTACATTTTTATATTACTGGAAGTTCTGGAATGTTCCTTCCTCGTATGATTTCTGAGTTTTGACACGCTGAATGGTCAGATTTGGTGGCAGATGTAAAATATATAATTATTAATTCATCTTATTAAACTTTTCAAGCTAATTTCCTACGATTTTTTCTTTTCCCTTTATGTGTGAAGTCATTGATTTAAAACTGTAAATTGTAAAAGGAATTCTTTTACCAAAAAATCACGTTTTGCTTCTTTGTATATGTATATTTTATGAAGTAAGAGAGTTTAAATAACCTTAAATAGCAGTAAAAAAACTATGTTAAACAAAATCAATTTTTAAAATTATGTTGTGCATATAAATTCTTTGAGTCAAATAATAATAATAAATAAGCTCATTTTTATTCTTTCGAAACACCATCACAAACAATGGCAATGTGCTGTAAAAACAATCTTAGGGCAGCAATGAATAAAAAATTACTTACAGGTGTTCATTTTAAACTGAATGGCATCATCTATTTATTTTATAATGATTTATTTTAGCATAATTCCTTACGCGCAGATGAAGAAGTCAGCGGAATCTCAGAATTAATGCGTTTGTTTTCATTCTACGTTTTTTTTACAGGAATGAGATAAATGCTTGTTGTTCGCGCGTGTATGTTAGCCTAAGGCGTATGATTACACCATGTGATGGAATTTAAATTATATTTTAAAAGATCTTATTCCTTTTTTCATTCGACATTGTTTTCGCAAATCAAACGTAATTCTGGCCACATGTTATTTGAATAATCTATCATTAACCTTTTTCTAACGACACATGTCGCAAATTTGTTCTCACGTAATATTTAACTTAACTAGCGAGATGGTATTAGACATAATTTAGTGCGAAGTTTAACCATTTGAATCAAGTGATATACATGCAATTGCTAAAATAATGGTTTTTGTAAGATAATGCATGGTTTTACGTAAAATAAATAGTAGTAAATCAATTAAAGAATTCTTTCGTTTTGCAGCACTGATAATTGTTGACTTTGCCAGAATTAGAATGTGCAATTTGTTTTTACTTTTAAACTCTTTAAATTCACTGAAATTCATCTTGGTATGCTTTAAAAAAACAATCTTTCCATTTTTCTCGGTATTTATTACTCCTTATCTAGTTTTAAATTAGTTGAGTATCTCAAAAATTTTGATAAAAGTTTGACAGTAGAAAATTTTTTACGTAACATTTAATTTACCCTAATTCATAGATATCCTCTTCTTGTCCCTCATTTAAAAAATGTAAATAGAAAAAAATTAGCATCATTGAAAAATGTAATTTTATCACATATATTAAAATAATACAATTACATATGCAAAATTTGTGCACAGTTTTGCATCTGTGCCACACATATATGTTTTTACATATGTGTGTAAAGACATAAGTTTCACATATGTAAAAATTTTACGCATGTGATACTTATTGTCAAACAACTCCTTATCAATAATTTAAACTTATTTATTTGAATAGTTTGGGAAATATTCATAAAAGAAGCTCCAATTTTTCTTAACTAAGCGGCCGTTTATTAGCTTAAAACATTAATTATTGATCCACTTATTCGTAGTGTTAAACAAAAGGAAAACCAGTGAATCATTTGCTCTAAAATACTTAATATATGGCCTTTTAACAGTTTTTCTCAATGAGTTACATTTATGTAACGTCATAGTCACATGATAAGTGTCGTCACGTGTATCCAGCAAATCAGTTCATGCGTTTCGCTGTTGCCAACTTTTGATTTTTATAGAAACTTTCCTTCAAAAAGTGCACATTTGTCAACAATATAGTAATGGACATGGATAAGCAAGTGCACTTGATTGACACGAAAAATTCGAGATTTGTTCTTAATTTTGAAAAAAAAATTTAGGAAGAATCTTAAAACTCGAAATCTGTACCCAATTATCAAATTTTTAATTGTATGTAAATTTTACAAACATAATAACAAGTACAAGTTTAATGTCATTAGAGAACACATGATTGCATTTATTATGTGACCATCAGGAATTTAGTCCATTGTCTTTGGAACAAATGATTAGAACCAAACAAACTTTTTAACACAGGCACTTTAGACCATTCTCTAATAAAACAAAAGCAGTTTCAGATTCCTTAATAGAAAAATTTTGTTTTTTGAAGTTTTTTTAAATTTTTGTTGTTTTCTTGTGTCCATTGAATTGGCAAATAAATAAATACTCTAGATTCCACCAAAGATGGCAACTACTGTGACTGCCAATTCCGGAGTGTTCTGGCTATATAAATGAAGCTATACCGAGCTTTAGTGCTCTTGGGGTGAAATCTGGGCCCTCGAAGATGTGTAAACACTTGTATTTCCGGGCAGTTTTTATACTGTATATAAGATCTTGCTTTATTCGGCTGGATTTTCATGCCCTTGTAATGATGAGTTCTTAATATTGTCATTGTGGACATTATAATTCTTGGGGAGTTGAAGTCTATTATGAGTGGTAGTAAAAGTCTGGATCTGGCCGTAGCGTTTTCATCAACAAGTGTGCTGGTGGGACAAGGTTGGAAATGGTCTCTGACTTCTTAGCCAAATAATCAATAATTTTTAAAAAAATTAAATACGCTAATTTTTATTACTCCATTGATACCATAATTTACTTTTCTCTGAACCATTAACATTTAATCACTTTCAGGTGGTTTCGAAGTGAACAGGCTGAACTCATGTGACGTCATAATTACATGATAAAGGCAATTATGTTTCCAGCCAATCAACGCATGTGCCTCACTGTTGCCAGCTTTGTCTTTTACCTACGTAAAAATCAAAAGTATTGGTACTTTAAAAAAATACATATTTGTTAACAATAATAACTTTGATTTAAAAGTAACTGTGCAACATAAGAATTTTTTACTTTGAAAAATCTTAATTCTTGAACATTTTTTATCAATTGCCGAATTTGAAATGGAATCTGTGTTTTACAAGTACAACATCAAGAGTCTAATGTCAGTTTGGGTGTTTTAGGAATCACGTGGTTGTGTGTGTGTGTATTTATCACATGGCACTCACGAATAAAGCCCATTGCAAAAACTAGTTAGGCTAAAGGTTTTTTTTTTTTTTTGATAATTACACCTAAAAATTATCTGTGAAGATTTCTCTCGTGGTGCGATGAAGATGAGTGCGCCAAATAAAATGTTTTTATCAATCAGCTGTGATTCAAATTATGAGGTTATCAATTAAGAACCTTTAATGTGTCAGTAATGTTCTCGTAGAAATGAAAATGGACTCTTAAAATAAGTGGATTGCAGATATTTCCTGTAAAAGCTAAAACAGGAACTACCAGAATTGATAACGAATTTCTGTAATATGCATTATATCCTCATTTAGCATTAACGCTCTTAATTTTATGATCTCGTAACTAGCGCCTAACTCTAATAAAAACTCACTCTTTATCCACAATCAAAATCCTAAAAAACATTTTCCCCAGTGTTAAAATAAAGCAGAAAAAATCATTCCAATGAAATAGATAAATATCGATGTAGGGTTATTTTAATACCCCGTGGAGCTCTCGCTGCTATGAACAAGCTAGTTTCTTATAATTGTTATGTTGATTACAACCTTCGAAATGACTTCCCTTTGGTATAGAATGATTAGCATGCTGGCTTCGGTTTTCCCATGCTGTTTGCATCAGTATGAGGCGAAAAAAGAAACTGAATTTATGAATAAAAATTACTTTATCAACAGATGCGAGCTAATTTATTAATTTTTTGATGCTGTAGTAAGCAGACGCACAGTTAAAATCTTGCTATTTTTTCCACTTATTATTCCAGTAAGTTTTTACATGTGATTATGCTAAAAATAATTAGCCTCGAGAAAAATTGTTCGGTTGAAACGTTTGGTGTATTTGTTTTATACTTTCCAACATATGTTGATTGACACAAAAATGTAGAACGTATTTACTCTCTTTCCCACAACAAAACAATAAACATGATGCAATAGTATTTGTGTAAATTTTTAAAAATTTTGTTTTATTTAATTTTTTTTTCTTATTTTGAACTAATTTTAACTAACTATTTAAATTATACAGAAAATAATGCTCAGGTTGATAATTATTTTCCATTTTATTATCGTCTGCTTCAATTCAAAAATTCACGTAACTCTTCTGAATTTTTTTTTTGTTTTTTTTTTTGCTGATATATGATCGTCTGAGGTGAAAGTTACGTTGCTTAAGTTGGCATCTTTGTAATTATTCTAAATTTATATTTCTTTAGTCGCGGAGAAAAAAATTGCAATACGTAACTGACGCTGGTCGAAGTTAATACGTAAGTATAATTTTTGTATTTTTTCGAGATACTATCATTAACATCCGGAGATATTTTTGATAATTTAATGATAATAAGAATAAAAGGCGTCCGAGCAATATTAACTTTTCGTGCTGTTAATTACGCAGATGTTGACCAATGAGAAAAGGTAAATTTTGTGTTTATAATAAAATAATTACAAAGACATTCATATTAAAAAATTGCAATATTTTTTCGATGAGATTTAAAATGTATTTACATAAAAATTCTAATTGTCACATTTATTTAGCTTCTTTAACAAAGTAACTTAACAAAGACTGATTTCTGTACGGAAAATGAATTAATTTCTCAATGTGTGCATGTGATAAAAAAATTCATTAAAGAAGGGGGAAGAGATATTCTGAAAAAAAACTTCCTTTGTAAAAATTATTTTGTAATAAACATGTTATATACCATAATAATATGCTCCAACATTCGAAATTTTAACTTCTATGTTATGTTTTTATTCGTTGGCTCTTTCTCTCTATAAGACAAAGTACAAAGTGAAAAATTCTTCGTTATATTTTAATGGCTGCCAAATATGCTATTAATTCTCTTTTTTGGAATTGAATCTTTAAAATCTAACTGTAACGGTTTCTCGATTCTAAGTTTATTTTCGAAACGTTCTTAAATGATTGGATATTCAAGGTGTTCAAATGATATTGAAAATTTTCCAACAATTAGATAGAATCACTAACAAGAAAATAGGAAACCACATTTGCTCCTCAATCATCTGAAATAAATTCAGCTGTTAGAAGTGGTTAAAAAATATTCATTTCTAATTATGTCAAGGATTTCCATTTTCTTGACAGCAAATATAAAAATCAAACTCGTCCTCGAATACTCGCAGAGAACCGCATCATAACATTTTAAATTCTGTAATTTGATGTTCAACATAAAAATCTCAAGAAAAATAACCTTAATAAATATTTTGTACTAGACCATAACCTTTTTTTTCCCTATTCGAATGTAATGAAATTGAAATTTTAATTTACAAACAATATTTGGTTAGCTGTATACATAATATTCACATCGGAGTCTGAAAAATTTATCATTTTCGGAAATAACGCGTACTCATTCCACTTTCAATGGAGTGTGGAAGTTTTGCAGAGCTAAGTTATTCTAGAAGAATTATGCTATTACATAATTTTACACTTTAAGGGAACATGGTACGATTCGATTGAAAAAAATTGGTCAAAATATTAAATTTAATTTCTTTTAGCTTAAATTATTCTTTATATACTTTTCTATAACCTGACAAAGTTTGAAAGCTCTAAACTTACAAAACACAGAATTATGATAGCTTTTGCGCTCGTTTTTATTCACATCCGTAAGGCAAATCAAAACTTTAAACTTGCTTATCTGAGAAAGATAAAATAACTAGTTTGTCTTCGTTTAAAATACTAAGCCTTTTTTTCTATTGTGCCTAATGCTTTGAATTTATTTTACCTGTTGCTAATAGTACATGTAAGAAAAGTTGGTATGCATTTTTGAATCAAAGCAATACTTATTTTTTTAAAAATAATTCAACTCAGAATTTGTACATTTTTTAAGGAATTTTCAATAAGCATTCATAAAAAGAAGTATTGTACGAATACCAGTCATGTTATCGCAAAACCCATACCAACTTTTGTTATGCATAGTTTGAAGTACCTGAAAATCAAATTTCACGCTTGTTTGTAAACTTTTGTAGGAGGAATGGCATTTTAAAATCACTTCACAAAATTTAAGTTTTTTCCTTACAAAATTAAATGGCTAGCTTTTTATGAAATTTTGAGCACAAATCTGTTTTAAATAGTATACACACATAGGAGGCAATCAAAAAAGTTTTGAAAATCCTTAAATTAAAATTTTTTGCTTAAATCGTTCTATGTCCCCTTAAAAGATGGTATGCAGTGTTAATTTGAATGAAAAAAAGAGGATAACTTATAAATAATGAACTATGATTGAGGCGCGTTATTTGTAGAATTATGCAGTTCTTATTGAAAAAGTGTAAAAGAGATATTGTCCTTAAACAAATCTCTTTCTGTGTTTTATTCCTTGTTTAATATCAGTAAATGCAATCAAAGTATATCATCAGTTTCATAGAAAGTACCATGCATCCAATGTTTTTGCACTTAATATTCTTTGCTAAACACAAATTTTAAGGTATCCAACTACAGGCGACAACTGTTTTTTTTTTAATGGAGATACGGAAATTTTTTTTGTGATTTTTGCATTTATTTAGTACATTTTAAGAAAAAAATGCTAAAATTACGAAAAGAAAAAGAAATTATTATTACTGAAATGGGAAAAAATTGGCAAAAATTTACAAAAATAACATAAACGGGGCCCATTCTGTACCAAAAGTGTATGAACAAATTTTCAATTCTGATGTGTTGCTATGTAATTCATTTTTGAAATGACTTTCAGGATAAGAAATATTTTAATTTTTACAAAAACTAGAGCAGTTTATCTTAGTTATTATATGAAATTGCTTAAAAAAAATGTGATTGTATTCACATAAGGGACTGTAAATTTTGTAATAAATCAGTGATTGATAAATCTGAAGGTTAAAACACTTCTATTACTATATAGAACATACACAAAAAATTTCAGTTAACTATTCTTAAAATTTTTTTAGAAATCGCTGTCCCAGTTTGAGCATTTAAAAAAAAAACACATTTCGAGTAAAACGTATTTTAAAGTTTGACATCTCGTTTGAAGTTATGGCATCTGTTTTTACTAAAACACTTGTAGTTTTTGTTCTAGTGAATGGGAAATAAAAATCTTGGTATTTTTACAAAGCTCATAAGACGGTCTATAAAATCATAAAAAAGAATTTGTCAATTTTTGAAAAATTCAAGATTTTAGGGTATTTAGATACCTTAACTCATGATGATAAAAAAAAAACCCATTTTAAACCTTACTCCTAAAATATTTTTTTTCGTACTTATCTTTCTTCATTTTCAGTTCACTGTGTTATTCCCATTTATAGTCGGTTATTGATTCACTCCTTTTATATCTTATTGGAAACTTCCGAGATAAATTAATCTTCCGCTTCTCTTTTCTAATTTTCTTATTTAATAATGAAATTAATTTAATTCATAAATATAATTTCACACAAGCTCCATCTTATAGTACAAACTCACATACGAGGGATAGATGTATGTTTCAAGAATTTATCTCAGTTGTATTTAAATATGAATATCTTTAAATTTCAATAATAAGCACCTTCCCCATTTCCTTAAGTTCAAAAGGCTTTCTGATCGTGGAAAAAAATAGTGGATAATTTTTTTGAAAAGTCTTTGGGAATTTCAAAATTGCATCGCCGCCCAAAACTGTACCGTACCTGATGAAAAGTCGCATGTGTTTCAGATATCTGGGGTTTCGTATTATTATCCGCCCAAATCCGTGGCGTACATAAGCTTGGGGTTTGAGGGTTCAAACCTAACCATACATTGCAAGATTTTTAATTTTATCATAAAGAATATGTCTCAGTTCTTGCATCTACATGTTTTTTGAAATATAAAAAAAAAGTCCCTCCTATAAAAGTATTGTGTGTACGCCATTGGTTCAATAGGGTTTAGATTAAAATCTAGTGAATACGTGGGTTATGTTAAATTATGTAATAGCATAATATACGTACTGCAGGAAAAATAAAAGTTTTAATTTTTGAGAATCATAAAGTATAATCAGCTTGAACGATGGCACTGACTTTGGAACAGTTATCAAAGACAGAAATATGATAAAACACTTTCCACGAATTTGGGTATCACTGTTTTTGAATATAACAAAGATAAAGAACTCTTTTTTGGCACAAAAAAGTATTATTTGCAATATAAGAAAATGAGGTGAATTAATTTATCTAAAATCTAAAAAGCTCACATATAAAAATCTCACAATTACATGCATACATACGAGTATATATATAAGTATCTATACGCTAATTATTTAGAAAAATTTTTTACTCTACAAACTAATTTCAAAATTTTTCCGTTATAAACATTTTTATGTGGTGATGCAGTAATTTTTGTATTAGAAAATACAAAATTTTATTGTCTTTCTTCAAGCGAGCTCTACAGGTGCCGTCCTTGTCACTTGACCATCGTTCAAAATTACAAGGTCAGTCGTCAAAAGTTCTCGTGTAGCTGAATAGTGCGACGTTAATATTCAATCGAGTGGTATATGCGCAGAAAGTGTGTCTGTGTGTGTGTATTCTCTCTTTCTGGCATACATACAAAATACTTACAATTTACTTCGCATTTATATATCTATATAAAGGAGAAAAGCGACTCACTCACTGACTGACTGACTAATCACGATATATCCGGAACTATATTCAACCTACAGATTTGAAATTTGGTAGACATGTTCCTTTTATGGAGTAGAGATCAGCTAAGAACGGATTTTTTGTGAAATTCGAATCGCAAGGGGCGTTACGGGGGTTAAGGAGCGTTATAAATAATTATTTCCATTTTTAATTTACTTGATGTACAATCTTGAAATTAGGTAAACAGAATCCTTTCATAGAATAGAGATTCCCTACAAAATGAGTTCGGTGAAAATTGGCCCCCAAGTGGCGTTGCGGGGGCTTAGGAGCCGTTATAGATAATTATTAACATTTTTAAGCTATGAGACGCAAAGTCTTTAAATTTGACAAAAAGATTCCTTTCATAGAGTAGAGATCAGTTACAAGATGAGTTTTGGGAAAATAGCCTCCCCAAGTGGCGTTGTGGTGGATTAAGGGGCGTGATAGATAAATATTTTCGTTTTTAAACTACTTGACCTACCAGCTTGAAAATTGGTAGGCATGTTTCTTTCATGGAGTAAATATCCATTACAAAATGGGTTTTGGAAAAATTGACCCCAGGGGGTGTTGCGGGGGGGGTTAAGGAGAGATATAAATAATTATCTATATATATAAAGGAGAAAAGCGACTCACTCACTGACTCACTGACTAATCACGATATCTCCAGAACTGTTCAACTTAGACTTGAAATTTGGTAGACATGTTCCTTTCATGAAGTAGAGATTAGCTAAGAACGGATTTTGCGAAATTCGAAATGCAAGGGGCGTTACGGGGGGTTGAGGGGCGTTATAAGTAATTGTTTCCATTTTTAAACTACTCAACGTACAATCTTGAAATTGGGTAAGCAGATTCCTTTCATAGAGTAGAGATCCGCTACAAAATGAGTTTGGTGAAAATCGACCCCCAAGTGACATTGAGGGGCTTAGGGGGCGTTATAGATAATTATTTCCATTTTTAAACTATTAGACGCACAGTCTTTAA
Organism: Trichonephila clavata; assembly: GCA_019973975.1. NCBI lineage: Eukaryota > Metazoa > Arthropoda > Arachnida > Araneae > Nephilidae > Trichonephila > Trichonephila clavata. Next base: position 47,685 of record BMAO01029070.1, read on the forward strand.
ATTTGATAAATAGATTCCTTTCATAGAGTAGAGATCAGATACAAGATGGTTTTTGGGAAAGTAGCATTGCGAGGGGAGGGGGGGGGTTAAGGGCGTAATAGATAAATATTTTCGTTTTTAAACTACTTGACCAACCTGCTTGAAAATTGGTATATATAGACATGTTTCTTTCATGGAGTAAATATCCGCTACAAAATGGGTTTTGGGAAAAATGACCCCCAAGGGGTGTTGCAGGGGGTAAAGGGGAGATATAAATAATTATTCCGATTTTTAAACTATTAGACGCACAGTGTTGAAATTTGGTAAGCAGATTCCTCTCATAGAATACAGATACGCCACAAAATGCGTTTCGTGAAAATCGACTCCCAAGTGGCGTTGAGGAACGTAAGGGGCGCATATTTTTCAATACAATCGAATTCTTAATGCTAGGACTTAAATATCAAAAATTTATACATATATATAACCAACAAAAATTTACAAAACATCATGAAATACCCAGCGAAGCGGGCGGGTAACAGCTAGTATATATATATATATATATATATATTATATATAAATATACATATATATATATATATAATATAAAATTCTCCTGTCACAGTGTTTGTAACCAAACTCCTCCGAAACGATGTGGCCGATTCTTATGAAATTTTGTGCGTGTATTCAGTAGGTCTGAGAATAGGACGTAAACTATTTTTCATTCCGATATTGTAATTAGCTAAAAAGATATTAATTAAAAACCTTAAAACGCTTAATTGTCTTAATCCTGCGCGTTATTTTTCCCGCCTAGCGTCGTGAATGAACAGAGGGTGAAATTTTTCGGTATTCTCGAAGTTATTTAAACAGCCATCCGATTTTTGTTTTTTAAATCAGACAAAAAATAATTACAAAATCGGAAAGATCATTTCTTTCGCCACGATACAGTATAATGTTTTTTGCAAAATAATAATATTTTCTATTTTTTATGATTTTTTTTAAATCGAGTTAAGACCGATGCTTTTTTATGAAAATCTTTTTCTAAATCGTTGCGTATGAGCTTATTTTCGTGTTATTAAAACGATATTTTGTGTTAAATAAGTTCATGCGTTTTTCTTTTTGAATCAGTCATTTAAAAAATAAAATGCTAAAAACTTTTTTTCTATGATTTTTTAAAAAAATACTCAAAATTTTAACTCAACATTAAATAACTTCGTCATTTATTAAAATCATCGTACGAAACTTTTTTTACGTTTGTAGAATAATGTTGTCCAACTTCTGTGTGTAGATTGAAAACCTTCTTAAAAATTACGGATTTTAAAATTTTTTTGTGATTTTCGTAAAATACCGTTTTTGCGAGAAGTAATTTAAACAGTTTTTTCTGTACATTTTTTATTTAAAAGTACTTTGATTTTGCAATTAATGTGTGAAATTTCAAAACTTTAACGTGAAAGTTAAGCCCTAAAAAAATGAAAACTTTAAAAAAATTCTCAATTGTGTCGAGGTCATTCACTTTACGTTAGCTTTCTGTTTGGAAGACGGGAAAGGTTGAGATAGCTTTGAGTCTTTCACTGATGCAGAAAAAGGGGAATTCCTTCATAACATTGCTATTTGCGGCGGGACGCTCATTCATATAACGCATCACAACCGATAGTTTTTTTTATTCTTAAAGATTGATTTATGGAAGAACAGTGGAATATAAGAAAAATATATCATAAAAAATATAAGGAAATATTCTGAAATATATTTTTATCACATAGTATTATTTTCTTTTTGAATTTTATACTGTAAACGTGTAAATAAAGGCTTTTTACCTTTTTTTTTGTAACTTTTTTTTAAATCTAACACTCAAAAACAATGCAATAAAGACATAAACAGTCATTTCAATAGGTAACGGTAAGAATTTTTGCATTAATTATATTTGTGAAAAATTTAATCACGTTTTTACTCCGTTATCATTATTTTAAATAAGTTTATTTGCAATACATTTAAATGTATTGCTTTAAATAAATATTTTTTTAAAATAAAGTAGTATTGTTTCCTGTAAATCATTAAACAAAATTTTTCAATCGTTATGTATGGATTTCTTATAATTATGATAAGTAAACCATCTAAACTAAAAAAGTTCATACTTTTCACTTTTGAAATAGTGATTTAATAAATTTATAAATACCAAACATCATTTATTTCGTCACGATTCGAATTTTTTTCCCTTCAAAACAATAATACTTTGCCTATTTTATGAGTCCTTCTAAAATGAATAAATATCGATGCATTTAAATGAATATGATTTTTAAAAAGTTCATTGATCATCTAGAATCAGTAGTTTAAAAAATAAAATGCCGAAAACTATCTTTTTTTTTAAGAATTTAAAAAAAAAACTTTTTTTTTACAAAATAATGATATTTTGCAAATTTTATGATTTTTTTCTAAAATGAATCAATATCGGTGTCGAACATTTAAAAAAATCCACAATTTTACTTCAAAATTTAAAAAAGTAGTGAAATTTCGTAATTTGAAAATGTTAAACGAGAAAGCCATGACACGCACTCACGGGCCATGCACTCACATCGTACGCGTCACACCCACACAAAAAATCTGGCATCAGAAAGAAAGGAGGAAATTAACATAGGGATTAAGTTATACCCTCAGTAAGAGCCCGTGCAACGCCGGGCCATGCAGCTAGTATATATAAATACAGTAGAACGTTGTTTATCCGAATCAATTGGGAACGGACACCGTTCAGATACGCGATTGTTCGGATAACCGAAAACCGAATGCTATCCATGTAGTATGTGATACTGGACACAATACAAATATTGAAAATCATCATATGCGGGAAACGTGTTAGAAGAAAAAGCAAAATAGGTGCAAAATGGCGCTATTTTACTTTGATTGTGGAAAATAATTACTTATTTTTTGCTGTACCATTGCACATCTCCTTTTTTCGCTGCAAGGTCTCTGATTCTCTTGAGCAGCAGTAGTTGAGTAGGACAGCACTCTGATTGTTGTTCGTACCACTCCATAGCTGTCTCTAACGCAGAAATGCGTCAGCATTTGATGGACCCTAGCTACTTTTGTTGTTGTTGTCCTCGTCTTCATCCGTTTCATCTTCGACAGGACCCGGATTCTTCTTGCAAGGAATTCACAATCTCATCATCCTTTAGCAATTGAAAAATCCACAGTATTCTGCATTGCATGCCTTCGAGGTTTCTACATCAACAAAACTCAACAAAAGAGCACGTATACACTCCCTCACTTGTAAACAAACTGACTTAATATTCCGCGCAGATGTTTACCAAATCACACAACTGAAATTCCCCAAATATCCGTCACCTTGGGTTTTCCCGTCACTTTTGGCCTCACGCGAAACATCTGTTGAGCATTGCACTGTTCGAAAACGTATCCGGACTTAGGTTTGGATATTTGACGCTCCGGATAATAAACGTTCGGACAAACGACGTTCTACTATGTAGATAAAGTTTTCAGATTTTTTTTTTTTTGTATCTTCATTTCGTTTTCGTCGTGAATTCGAATGCCACTGACGATTTGCCATGCAGATGGGCTGATGTACATTTATTCTGTCGAAGCTCAAAATTTTCCCGATGGCATGGTGTCAAAATTTGGAGAAGGAAATGGTTTGTTAGCTCAGGTGTTGACCACATCACTTGCCCGTGGCTGAAAATTACGAGGTCGCTTGCCAATAGCCTTCATATTGCTTCAAAGTGCGACGTAAATTATGATCAATCTATGAATTTCTTTTTTTGGAACTTTAAATGTATTAGTCCTTACTAAAGAGTATGGAAATGAGAGAGATTTTTTAAAATGTAGAATTTGAACATACTCACAAAAAGCTACAGATTCTCCCACTACGAAATATTTGCACAAAAACCTGTCTTTTTTTTCCTTTTATGCCTACGCGTATTACATATATTATTTAGCATTTTTAAATTTACAAGTTTTAAACTATTAATTTTTCATTTTCTTTTCATTTTTTCCCTCCTTTTTTTACTTTTTGAGAAATGAAGCTGCAAAAATTTCCATCACTCATCTGCGCTGCAAATTCTGTTATTTTCATCAGCTCCGGTCTTTGTTCCGTGGCCGTTTTCATGCTTTTCAGATACACAATAGGTGAAAAAAGCCTAAATTTGCTCTGTTAAAAAGCTTCAAGGAAATGCTATTCATCATATGCGGGCCCGCAGCTAATTGTGCAGGTTATTATTGCTTTTTATGTGTCGTTTTCCTCTTTCGGTGGAATTGTTTTTTGTGAGGCAATATGCCAGCTATTCTCTGCGGACATTTTTAACATTCCTTTCCCATGACGAATAGGGAAAAATTCCATTGTTAAAAGGGGAGCTTAAAGTTTATGTGTTCGATGTTATCCTTGCTTTTATTTTTGGTGACTTTCCCTCACCGAAATTGTGACTCTTACTAATTACTTTTTGGATTTTCTAGGCTTCGCTTTGATGCTTTAAATATCTAGAAGCGCTTTGAGATTTTGGGAACTCAAAAAAAGTGAATTATTTAGAACACTGAAAAAATGAAACAGTTGATGAAGAATTGTTACTTCCCTATTAATAACAATATGTCAAACGTTTAATATTCTTAAGCAAATATTATTAATAACTTAACTAAACCACTAAAAAGAACATATTCACTCCTAACCTTTAAAATTGCAACCTCAGAAAGGAAACCAACTAAAAAATCTTGACTTATTGTAAAACACTCTACACTATACTAGTACGTATGGCAGTAGGAAGAAAACATGAATTAAATTTGTTAGCTATTTGGGGATATACAGAGTACGCGAAATGAGTAGGCTCAGTTCCCACCTATAGCAGCAAGAAACTCTCTTGCGCCCAGACAGTAGAGTGGTTAGTGACGCTGACTATTGTACTATAGAACCTATGTTCAAATCCCAGAGAAGGTATGGTTGTTTTTAAATGTATAGTGTTTGTGTGCGGCGTGAGGACGCTCTAAGTATTTGTGAAACTGAAACTCCTCTCGCGAGGTTGGTGGTATGGTAAGAAAAGTGAGAGAGCACCGGAAAACCCCCTGAGGTGTTCTCTTTCAAAATTGTGGTGGGGAAAGCGAAATCATACTATCAATCTGCATAGTGCTCAAATCTAGCCCCCGTCCTTTGCCAGGGTGAATTTCGTGGGCTTCGATTTAATGTTACAGGTGATAGGGTGGGATAAGCAACAACAACAACACAACACAGCTCTAACTCGGTTGAGCACCGAGTCGAACTGGGCTTAGATGAAAGATACGGACAGGTAATTAGATGCTGCTCACGTTCATGCGGAGTGGTGGTCAGACCCTTAGCAGCCCATGACCAGATGTTTTCAATGGGTGGGAGATCAGGAGAACGTGCTGACCAGGGTGAAAATCGAGCACCCGTTTAGTTACGGACATGACGGGCAACATGTAGTCTAGTGTTATCTTGTCGAAAGATGATGTCTAAGAGGTTTCGAAGATAGGGCATACCCACCGACCTTACGATCTGAGCAATGTAACGATGTCTTTTCATATCATCGACGATGCGAACAGGAGGTATTTGTGCATCCAATGATTGCCGATACCATCACAGGAGTTACAGAGCCTGTATGACGATATGGAATGCAAGCAGTCTTCTTGTATTTCCCTCGGTGCCCCCAGACAAGGGATGTCCATGGGATTGAATAATACGTAGCTAATACCTTTCAATATACTTAATATATAATATCCAATTAAAGACATAGTTTTCCCTAACAACAGATTACATAAATTTGATCAAATAAAAAATCAGCCCTTTATTGTGTAAACGAAGTATTCAATAGCGTTTCTCTTTTTGTTATTCCACCTGAAATTTCTTTTAAATAAAAATATATGGTTTTAGTAATTATTAAAAATTATAAGTAGCAATTGCAATTTTTTGACAACAAAAAAACGACAAGATGCAACTTTCTTCTGTGACATGATTTAACATCTTAAATGGTATTGTTTAGATGTACTACAATACATGTAAAGGCTTGCAAGCCACCTCCTCTTCCCTCTTTTTTAAATAGGTGGCTCAATACACCCATTAATTCAAGAATCAGTGCTTAAAGTCATATATTATGTAAGATAAATATTTTAATATATCTATTATGAAGGTGTATATTATGTATATGTATTACCTACCGCCTTCATAACTTCTTATCCATCCAGGATTTATAATACAGTCTTGAAAGAATGTTCCATTTGAATGGCTTACACCTACTAAAATAAAGTAGTTTACTATCGCCCACGAATGTTAACTATTTTAAGATAAGATTTAAACAGTTCCTGGTATTTCATGTTTCGTTTGATAATTTGAATTTCATCGAGGGAATTATACGCCTACTACGCAGATGAACTTTAATATGATACAAAAAAAAATAACTTATAACTTTTATGAAAATTAGATTTAAAGTTTATTGTCTTCATACATTTGATTGTTAGAAAAAAATAAACTCTATTAGAAAATTAAATACGTACACAATCGATATAACATAAGCATTTAATTATAGTTTATAGCGGAAACTAACATTCAATAGATGTTCAGAGATCTCAGAATGAAGTAGCTTTTTGAAATTAAATTAATTAATAAGTAATTATAGGGAAGCTTGATTTAATTGGTTTTCAGTTGCACATCGTAAGTAAGTTTCTTCAGTTTAACTCTTTCTTAATAATGCTTTAACTGCAGATGAATATTGTTTCAAATACCTTTTTCTCATGTATTTTAAATTATGTATTCTTTCCTTTTTCTATTTACGACAGCATTTTTGTTATTTTTGTGTTTACTGACTTGTAATTAAATGTTTTATTCTATTTATTTTATTACAAATAGATGAAAGACTTCCATATACGTTGATTTTCAGCTTTATAAAATAGAAAAGTATCATACATTAAATTTCTTATACTTAATTATCGTAATACAATAAGACGTAACGTTATGATAAAGAAAGTTAACATAGTTTTTCTATTGAGATTATTTTAAATACTTTTTCTTGCTAATATTGATTTGCATTTCTATACATTTCTGTAAAAACATGCTCAGCTATTAGTTTTAAATTAAATACATTGTGGACAGTGCTTTTACCTTACTTTTTAACATTTTATTTCTCGGTAGAAAAACTATCAAAAGTATCTTTACTTTTGCTCTTTCCTATTTCCATCAGCAGACAATGGGCTGAATTCATGCGACGTTATAATCGTATGATAACTGCAATCCAGTGTTTCCAGCCAACCAGTTCAAAGACTCACGTGACGTCTAAGTCACATGATAAATGGAGTCCCGTTTTTCAAGCCAATCAATTTGTACACTTCGCTCTTGCCAACTTTTGCCTTTTACAGAAACATTTTTCAATTCCTATACTCTATTAGCTCACACACTCTCTCTCTATATTTATCTTGTTCAAATTTTCATCCGTTAATAAAATACATTTTATTCATCCAATCAAGTTCAAATAATTTTTTTAAAACTTATAGTGGATGACATTTAATGTTAATACAGTTTTTTTCAAATATTAATTCATTAATTAAATTTAATTTAATTAATTACTGGTTTTTGACCCCAACTTAGATTTGTCTCCATTGTTGTAACAATGTAACTAAAAACAATGACAAAAGTTAGCTTAGAAAATCGGTTTTTCAGGCAAATTAGTCAAACCGGGTGTGCATTGCTACAACAATACAGACAAATCATGCTCTTTTTTCAATTCCTACTATTAGTTCACTCTCTCTCCCTATGTACCTATATATATGCGTAGACAGCCGTGGGCAGCCTAGTGGTTAGAGCATCGGACTCCAGACCGGAAGGCCTGGGTTTGATGCCCAATGCCGCCAAATACTCTCCGAGTACACACGGAGTACGTGCTCGTTAAATCAGTGAGTCCGATTGGTGTCACCATCTATCGTGTTGTACCGAGAAAAATCGTACTGTCACCTTCATGGGGGCTCAAATCCTAGGTTATCGACAGGCGTAGATCTAGCCCATTGCCATGATGAATTTCGTGGGCCTCGATCGGACTACGTCAGAAAGGTGGCATAAGTAACAACAACAACATATATATATACAGAAATATATCTTGTTCAAATTTTCAATTGTTAATAAAATACTTTCGCTCCCTCCATTCAAAGTAGGAATTGACTTTTAAAAAAATAAAAATTATTTGACGAGTTTTAATATTTAAACCTCTTCACCAAATTGTCAAATGCAAAACTATCTTTATTTCACAACAAGTGCAAATCTAATGTCAGTTTCGAATTCAATGGAGAACACAGGATTGTATTTATCACGTGATCATCACGAATTTAGTCCATTATTGACATCAAGACATCGACATGTATGACATCTATCACGTTTTGCCTTCAAACTGCCATCGAAACTTAAACCATTGTACACAAACTGCGTGTCATAAAAAAAACTACTTACGTGAAGGCAAACTTTCTTTTGGCAAAATCTGTTGCCATTTTTTTCTTTTGCTATTGTTCCTTTTTATCTAGAAAAAAATATTTTGATCACTTGTATTTTTTAAATTTAACCATTCTTTAAGATCGTCATTAAAAGACTTCCTCTATTGTATTACTTGTTTAATCATTATTGATTTGTAGCATTTAATGTATATTTGTGTAATTCAGCCTGTTTCATCAGTTTCTGTGATTATTTCCTCAATATAGACGTCAATGAATTTTCTTATATCAGTATCCTGGTTTGGTTCCGGTTATGATTTCTTCTACATCTTGCCTTCGAACATTGTTCTTCAACAGCATTGCAGTCTTTCGAAAAATCTATAATTAATTTATTATTTTATTTTCACCATGATTCTCAGATTTTTGAATCAGTTATAAAAGAATCTTCCTCATAATTTTGTTTTCTTTTCAGTGATTATAATGGTTATTATTATATTATGAAAGATCTTGCAAGAAAATACCCCCTATTTTATCGTAAATAAAAATATTTTGTCAATATGTTTTTTTCGCCTCATATTTCCTTTTCCATTGTTTTATTACAAATTCAGAAGTTTTACTCAGATTCGAACACTTTATCAAAACGAAATCGAGTAACCTTGAAGTGAAATGAACACCTGCGTGAAATAAAATGTGTGTGTGTCAGATTTTACAGTTTTCTTTTACGTATCGCATGTAAAATTTTATGTACGAAAAAATTTTTTATCCTAAATTTAGGTTGTATTATTTTTGAATCAAATGTGACGATTTGAAATAACCGTAAGAAATCGAGAATTGTTTAAAATTATATATAATATGGAAAAATACGAGAGAAAAAAAAAGTTCAAATATGTGTGTGTGAGGATTGTAATTAAAATACTAAGATATAATTTATGTTTAGCTAGAATATTTATAATGATACTTGTTCTTATATTGGGGATGAATGGAGGGGTGGTTAAGATGAAAAAGTTACCAGAATCTCAAAAGAATAAAGAAATAAATAATTGTAATTTAAAACATATTAATAAGATGAAATCTCGCTTACAATATGGAAAATGATTTTTAAAATTGATCTAAAAAATGTTATAGTGATTTGAAAGGGGGGGGGGAGTTTTCATGTAGTCCCTCTTTATATATATATTTATACTAAGGTAACCAGTCGTCTTCCTTTTTTAGGTTCTGTCCTTTTACTTGTCCTCATTTTCACAATACTTTAAAACTAATCTGTTAATCTCTGTATTCAGAGATGCTAGGCCGAACTGTTCGCGTCATTTGCCGGTACAGTATGGATTATCGGAGATATTAATGTGTTTTGTACATAATCAGGCATCTATATATTTTTCCACAAAAGAATTCAAAAAGATTGATGGTGAACATATTTCAGCTACGGAAGTTAGTTTTATTTTGAACGATTTTGTCCTTCAATAAAAATCACAATTGGAAGAAACATTTATTCCTTTAATATTAAAAAGAAAATTGCCAAACTTAGAAAAATCAAATCCAGGCATAACGGGAAAATTTACCATCGAAGTGCAAAACTTTTACCAAACATGTTTCCAATATGCCGAAGAATGGTCTGAAACCAATATCACAGGAAATAACAGTTTTCAATGGTGTTCTTTAATTTAATCGCAAGTAAATTGGGCAGATATAGAAACTGAGTTCAGTTTTTATTGAAAAAAATGTCTGATATTAAAATAAATGAGAATTGTCTGTTTGAAGAAATTAGAAGACTGAATATATATTTAAATTCTGATAAATTAGAACAATGAGAAAATCAGCGTGTTGAAATTGATAAAAGATGGATGGAAATATTTTACCATTTCAAAAATGAACACATTCCACATGAAAATTTAGTTATCCTTGTTAAATTAACATTGTGCTGCCCTGGAACTAATACAGCAATTCAAAGAGTTTTTTCACTTGGTAATAATTTTTGGACAAATGAGAAATCAAGATTGAATATTGATACTTTAGGTGTAGAACTTACCGTTAAGTTCAATAAGAAGAACATTTCTTGCTCCGAAATTTCCGATGTATTAGAAAATGATATACTGATAAAAAAAAATAATTAAATGGTAAAGTACTTATTTAAGTAAGTAATTAAAAGGGATGTAAGCGTCATTAGTGTATTTTTGTTTGAATCAATATAAAATGTATCATATATTTACGTTGTAATCTTTTCTTAAATTTTTCGTTCTCCTTTTCATTGTAAAAAAATTGGTCACCTTATTTATACTAGTGCAGAATGTGGTAAAAAAGATAAAAATAATAGTCAAGTTAAATACAAGGGCGAGAACTTTGTGTAGGACTATTTATTCAATGCCGTGCTTATTTAGAAAATTTTAATATGAAGAAATATATAATATGGCTTCATAATATCTTCAAAAAATATAGCGCTTTTCAATAAGTAATTTGTATTTCTTCACACGAGATTTTTTAGCAGAACTCTTTTTAATGAAAAGAAAACTGCAACAAAGAAAATTTGTGGTTTGGTAGACTGTTTGGAACAATCTTTAGATTGGTAATTTAAAAAGCAAAAGTTCTCAACGAAGTCCAAGATCGTTGAATAGAACAATGAAAATAAAGTAACTATGCTAGGACTTATTACTTTACTGTGAAATGAATGCTAAAAGAGAAAATTTCCCCTTCAAATGTCATCCATGACATCTGGTCGTGATTAAATATTACAAAGTTGTAATAGATAAAAAAATAATAGACTAAACCAGTTAAAGTACTACTGGACGAGATTTATTAGGTTAATACAAAATTTTTTATCGATGATATTCGATAATTTACTACTAATTAAGAGCTTTTATATTCGCCAACAGAGGTACTTTTAATGATAGCTATGAATCATATAAACCCTTTAATGCATTGCTTTGAACTATCTATTTAGTATCAGTGACATGATACTTATTGATAGTGAAAGTGTAATCCTAGAACCGGTAGAGCCCAGACTCATAAATTATCACGAAACACAGAAGAAATGTATCACCTGTTACCAAAAACTTGACAAAAAAATCTCACTTGCAGATTGGAGAAGCTGTTATTCATCAATCAATCTCTCTTCATTCATGAAGGTTGCACTTTGCTACTGTTTCCAGAAGTTACGCATCATTTTGAATCATACTCCGAAACTGCAGTTTCATTTCATAGTTCAGAAAAACATTTTTTCATTGATGATTGATTGTTGCTTATATTTTAGCTGCTTGCACAAATTAATGAATGATATTATTTGAAGTTCTTTTAATAAAGTCTTCCTGTTTGTGTAGTTAAAATCTTAAAAATTATATAAAAAATATATTTATAGAGTCAGTTGAATTTGAATATACGTAAAAAATTGTTTTTAGAATAATAAGAAAAAATTATTTAAATTTTTTTGGCAGAAAATGGAGAAAGAATAACATATTTTCAAAGTTCTCCTTTTATGAAAAAAATGCTTCTGTTATAATAATATAAAAAAAAACTTCTATACCGGGGTTGAACTAAAATTTTTGAAATATCTAATTTAGAAATGAATTTATATATATTTAAATTTTATTCAGAGAAATTTTTGCGAAGAGCACCTCTCATTATTCAATGTTGTTGGTATCTGAAAATATGTGAATTTTTCAAAAATTTTAGTTCAACCCCAGTGTAGAAGTCTCAACATTATTTAGGCAAAAAAAAATTATGATTGTAGAAGCATTATTCATAAATGGAGAATGTTTTGAAAGTATGCCCTTCTTTCTTCATTTTTTGCTGGAAAATTACTTTCAAATAATTTTTTCTGGTTATTTTCGTAAAACAATTTTGTATGTATATTCTAATTCAACTGGCACAAAATACCAAAAATTATTCATTTATACTTGTTTTCAAAATCACGGCTCCGAACGCAGTCAGTAACCTTTTAATTTCAATTTTGAAGTTTCGTGTGCATTTTTTTTTTTATCGACTAAAAACATTCAGAACCCATAACTAAATATATTTTTGTAAAACCATTTTAATTTCTCATTCGATTTTAAGCTATTATATAGTGATAATTTAAATGCAAAAACAATTTCCGAAAACTCTAACGTTTTTAATTTTTTATACGTTTTGTCGTTTTTAACTGTTAAATACTGTATGAAAGTATTAATAAATGCACTAAAATTTTTAAAGAGCATTTAACTTTAATAGCAGATGAAATATCAAAATATCTGTATTTTTCTGAAAATATTTTATGTTTAAATATTAATCAATCCTTCTTTAAGTATGGTGGTTTGAGTTCAGATAAACTTCTATGTTTCATTTTTAACCAAAGAATTTGAAAATCTCCATTTGTTCTAAACTCAAAGTTCTTCGAACCGAATAAAATGATCCGCCATTTTTAAAGACACTTTTTTGTGTTTTTGTCTCATAAGTGTGATAAGTTTTCTTTTTTACAATATTTAGGTGTCTGGACTCTTCAGGGCGGGGTTGGTATTATTCAAACAAGCTCTCATAAAAAATTTTAAATTTCACTAATACCAATAGTCACCCACACTAAAAATTACCGGTCAAAATATCGTTTGCAAACTGGATCGTTTTTACTTCACGTGGGCAGATGTCTCGTTCATTTTGTAGAAGAGCATTTCGAGTTAATTTCTGCACGATTGGTTCTTGGAAAGTGTGGTTAAGTTATGACTCATCTAAAAACATCTGCGGCTGAACTGGTAATTCCCAACAGTCCGCGTCATGCAACATATGTTAGGGAAGGGTAGTAACATAAAATGTAGAATTCTCAAAAGAACACTCATGTGTTTGCATTTGTGTTCTTGCAGGTTCTTGACTTCTTCCAAATAATTCGAAATGTTTTTAAAATATATTCTTCTGTCGATTTGATGATAGCTCCATGAAAGTGGCAACACTTACCGCCTCCAGCTGTTTAAAACTTCTTTCAACTTCTTTTTTAAAAAAAATATTTATTCAGTGGTGTCTTGCAGGATAAGAAAAATTTTCAAAGTTTGGAATTTTGTAATGTGCAAGGTTATCGAACTTATTCATGTCACTTCCTATATTTCCTTCCTGAAATTAATACTGAAATGAATTCCATTTAATTTACTCGAAAGGCAAAGCCAGTTAAAAAAGCGGACTGGTTTTTATTTGAAGCAAGGGAAAATTTGCTACAATATTTTCATTTTCTATTAGAAATGGTTACCATGGTATTTCTGAATGCTCATTTGAAGAGGTTGTGTTTACAAAGAAGGATTATGTGTTTTGAATATGTTTTTCTCCAATGCAAATGGTGCTATAAAAGTTTTTTAGCAATTATTTATTTTAATCTTTTTGTCATGAATTTTCTACAAGTTGACGAGAGAGTTTTCTTTAAAACAATTCTGAAGTTTTTGAACAATATTTTGATTGAAAAAAATTGAATGTGTATGTGTTGCTTTTTGGTCAATTATGTATATATTATGTTACACTTATACTCTATTTTCCTGTATAACATTAAAAAAGAAATGAGAATCACAAGAAATATTGTTTGAAATTTGAAAAAAAAAACACACACACACCACTCAAATTGGAAATAAAACTGCATTGTATAATTGGTAAAAAAGAAAATCTTACCTTAAATTCCCGAAGCTCTGCAAACTTTCGATGACCTTTGCACTTGGATTTCTAATAATCTTTATTGGAAGTAAAACTTGTTTTCAAAAATCTATTATACGTATTGTATTTAAAAAATTGATTTAGTCGCGATGAAAGGATGTTTGTTGGTTTCAAATCGATTCTTCATATGTGGATCTAAAATATGCAAATCTATCAAGTATTAGTTTCAAGACAAGGAGTTTCAAATCTTTCTTTGATTTTAATTTCTGATGGGCGTTTCATAGCCGGAATACTAAAAACTGTCTCAGGAAAAGCGTAATTTTTCGATTAAATACAAGGTGACTTTCTAATACATGTAGAAACTTGAAATATCTCAAATATCTTTAAATTTTTGTGCTATTTTAGTGTTTTTATTTTGACAAAATACGTATATACATTTGTACCCTTACACACTCACAAAAAGCATTGCGTTTGGAAGTAACGTTAAGGTATAATTTATTTTTTAAATCACTTACTTTGAGAAAATATGCTTTGTCGAGATTTACAGATTATTTTGGTTTTGCCCTCTAATTTTTTGAAGGCTATTTCTTAGGCTTCATTATCTTTCACCAAATTTTTCTGCCGATTCCGCTTGCATGCATGCTGAAAACACCGGTTCTTGTCCTATCGTAGAAGTTGAGTATCATCGAGTGTGGTCAGTACTTGAGAGGATGACCATACTGCGATTCGATTGTATGGAAATAATCATTTACGGTGATATTACAAGATTCCTAGAAAACAAAATACTTTTTTTTGCCCTCTCTCATCATAGTTTTAATAAAGGAAATTGAGAACAATAAGTTACCATAAAAGTTAAGTTGAAATTAAGAATGTTCCAAACATTTAAGTTGCAATAAAAAATTAATTTAAAAAAATAGTAAAAAAGTCAGAGTTTCCACATGGTGAGAGGAAAACTGTTCCATACTTTAAAATGCGAATCAAGTTAATAGAAATAGCCTTTAGATTAATTTGTTTTATATTTTATTTTAAATTGAGAGGTATACGTAAGATGTATAAATTAATTATTTCCTTGCAGTGGTCTTCAAACTCTGTTCCATGGAGCCCTGGGGGTCCATGAGACATAGCAAGGGGTCCACGAGTTTCAACAAAAAAATACAAAAAAAAAATTATAAATGTGTAAGTAAAATGGATTCACATTTTCTCTGAAGTTAGTTTGTATAATTACAAGTAACTAAAAGCTCATCCTGTTCATTGAAAGCTGAAAATTTTATTTATACGTAATAACTTAATTTTGTAATACTTTTTAAACTTTTATTATAATATAATAAAAGAAACTTAAAACGCTTTTTTTTTCTTTATATATACTTTTTTCTGGATTGCAAATATTCTATTGCTGACTATTCCGGGCTCTACGAAATAATTTTACACTCGTTTGTACAATGTCTTGCAAAACTGAATAGTTTTTTAATCGAAAATGCACCTTTTTGCATTTGTGAAAAACACTTATAATAAAGGAGAGGGAACAACTTATCAATATATCAACAGATTCGACGTTAACATCTAAGTCTAAGCAAGAACAGCTTCTAAATTTTAGGTTGCAAACTCATGCAAAATACACAGTATTTCTATCACTTAGTTATAAACATTTTAATGTCATTTAGAACACAGTATTTAAATGAAAAATATTTCTTAACATGAATAGCTACAAAAACAAAGTATAAAAATAAATTAAACGCAGAATATGCATTACGAATGTAGATAATCTCAACAGACTAAGAGAGTTTAAGTGGAAAAATACAAGCATATATCCTTGTTACTAAATAAAATAGATGGATAGGAAACACTTGAATTAAAGATTGATATTATTAATGCGTAAATACCGTAAAATCTAGCGTATAATGTGCACCTATACATTCAAGCTCCATTTTTTAATTTTTAGGTATATTCGCCGTATAACGCACCCCCCCCCTCTTTTTTACGAAGAAACCTGAAATGTACGTGTGCAATTAATTCTCTTATGTTTTGAAATCCTTTATCCTACGTATTATCCCAAATTTTTGAAAAAATAATATACTTCTTGAACTAAAACTCTTTAAATTCATATACATAAAGAATACTATCTATTTTAAGCAAACCGTATTTCGATCTATATAGATGTCTAATTTTGTTTATGCTCATCTTTTTTATTTTTAAGGTATCCGAACACGTCGAAAATGACCAAATTCAGTCAAGACAGATATTTTTGTTTCTTATTTTATTGAATAGAGCTATCTTTTGACTTTACGAAACATACTTTTTTTTGTTTCTACGCTACCTAGAGGCCAAGTTACAATCCATTTTATAAAAATAGCGAAATCGGATGTGGGTTTTTGATCTACCAGAAGTGGGCATTTAAATTACTCAAAATCTATCATGGCGAGTCTGATAACTCAAAATATTACGAATGTATTTCTATAAAACTTTTTAAACCTGATGTTTACGTAATTTCTAGAGAATGTACTAAAATATTTCTTATTGTACGAATACTTTTTGAGTTATGGCTTGTTATTTAAATAATGGTCTCATAAAAAATGTAACTTTTCTTACAATGTTTACTCAATCAGCTCTAAAATTTTCAAATTTCAATAAAAAATTAAAATTTTAGTATATTTTCTAGATAAATACATCTAATTTGTTTTCGTAATACTTTTACTAATACATGTTTATTAATTTTTTTCAAAATATTGCTAAAATTACACTTGTAATTGTGATTTTTGTAAAATTTAGGTAATTTATTTTAAATTTTGATAGTTATGTAGTAATATTTATTGGTATTGAGTCCTAAAAGAGCATTTATAATGTTTTAATATGCTATTTTGTTAAAAAGTACTCCGAACGTGTTAGGATACCTTAAAGCTATCGTTTTCATACCCGGCGTATAACGCGCACTAGTAAATTTCGATCTTATTTTTGGTGTTAAAAGTGCACATTACATGTCGGATTTTACGGTACATTAAAATTAGATTAAAATTTTTCGATAACGAATACGATACTTTAATTACCTTAACATAATGTACTTTAAACGTGTTGAAGTGTGTGGAATGGGGTTCCACAAAAACACCTTGCAGTTCTAGAGGTTCCGTGAGCTGAAAAGGTTCGAATATAACTGCCCTAAGTATAATTCAGTTTTTGATTATACATTCATATTATTATTCTCATTTTCTTAATTTTTTTTAATTCCCTTGTATTGTTAAAATATCTTGGATGGAAAATTTGAACCATCTGCTTTTTGGAGAGGAATTTGAACAGGATAAAAACACTAACTCTTAGAAAATATTATTGTCTTTCGAAATTAGCTGTTTGCATCAACTTGCGACATATTAGTATGGTATGCCCCATACTTGTACTCGTTAGTGTTGCCAAAGCTTAAAACCGAAAATTCGGTTTCTGTTTTTCGGAAAACAGTATTTATTATTTGAGTCGGTTTACCGGCCTTTTTTTTCGAAACCAGTTTTACAATCATTGAAAAAATTCTACTAATAAAAAATGCGTCATACGTAACTATATTCTTTAATGATGTTAGTGAAGTCATAGACCCTTTATAATCTTTATAAAGATCTGTTGATTAAGATAATTCATTCAACTTTGTAACAAATCAACTAGATTCAAAATAACTACCAGATAGAAACTCACAACACTATATAAATAAAGTCTTTAATAACATGAATATTTGTAGTATTGTATTTTTTTGTCCCAAAATATAACAAATATAATTTTATAATTTAGAAATATAATGAAAATTTATTTAACCTTTCAATTCATGTTTTTTTTCTTTTCTTATTTTTTATGCTAAATAAAATCAAATACTACCTTACAACTTAAAATCGCGTGCACGAATAAATATTCGTGCATTTAATATGCATTTTTTGCAATGTTTAAAACAAAAATATAAATATAATAAGAGCTTTATAAGAAATTTTGTTCATTTCCTTTGTTTATCAAATTGTGTTTGTTCACTTACAAAATATTTAATTTTTATCATACTTCAGAATTTGAACATTATTTTTTTTAGGCACAGTTTACTCTGCCACTTTGTATCATAGTATTGTTTTTTAATAATGAGAACATAATATTACAAAAGTTATGTAGACAGTACGAATACTATTAAACGTAATCATTTCCTACATTGGTGAAACTCAAGAGACAAGTATATTTGCGATCAGTCTGGGTAGATTCATTATAAAATAGTTATAAGATGAAAATCACACGAATAGGCAATAAGGTTCAATTTACCAGTGACTAAACTACTCTAAAGAAGTAAAAGAACGCTATTTCAACTCTTTTAGACAATGAAAAAAAAAAGTAATGTCGTATGGACGCATATTGGTGGGGATTTCAATGCTTACTTATATGACAAATGTGTCACGTTGCGTTATAAATAGTAAATTGCTTTCCGTTTATTCTGAATATTCAGCGTGTTCAAATGGAAGACTGAATTCATCTTTCATTCGCGTTCACACTCCAAACGGAAAAAGAAATTTAGTTATTTTTTAGTTGTTTTTTTATGATTTTTACTGAAAACTGATTATTTATATATGAATGTTAAATGAGATGATCGTACTATAATACCTTATAGTATTAAACTGAGACGATACTGTACTTCGAACTATTACTCACTTAGACTGATCCAGTCGTTCACTAATGATATATGTATATCTTTTTGAAGACCAATATATTCCCTTCTAAACTATCTTTTTAATAATAAATGTAGCTTTCAGAACCGCCATCTGTTGAACAACATGAGTTTTCGCGTAATGGAAAGAAAAGTTCCTGGAATTGTTCTGTATTTCGCGTTATTTTCACTTGTTTTAGGCCTAAAGTTTATGCTGCAGGGCTGTCTTTAGAATTTAATCTGACTTCACCTAATATTAAAAAGTAAGATCGAACTTGAAAAAACTTTCCACAGATAGAATCTAATTTTAATATTATACTCTGATATTTTGATATCATTTAGACAGCAATTTATTTTATTTTATTCTATTCTTTTGTACCCTTAAATCAACTTTCTCTCAACAAGTTCCTTACATTGTATTCCGTACTGTACTGGATTTTGAGCTTTGCATATTTAAACATTTTTATACATTAACTTTATATATTTATTGCGTCCTTAAACTCATGAAACATTTCTAATTTTTTGTAAGTGCAAGCATACACAGTAGTAAAAGCGTATACACAACCTCTGACAATAAAGTTCGGTGAATAGTCCTGTAACAATGACGTAGATGAAATATTAACGAAAGTTGCCTTACTGACCTTCGAAATAGTCACCTCTCATAACTATGGACCGCTGAGATCTGCTATACGTGTCCTGGAAATTTTGTAAGAAGTCGGTCTTCTTTTGAGATGGAGTTCAAAAGCCTCGTCACGTTTCGTTGGATGTCAGGAATATCGTTAAATCTCTTTCCTTTCAAAGCGAGTCGTGGGAATAGGAAGAAGTCTGGAGGATTGAGATCTGGCGAGAATGGTGGAAGTTCAATTTGCATCACCCCCTTTTTTTCCTGGAACTGTTTGACAATATGCTGTGTGAGGGCGAGTATTGTCGTGAACAAAAAACCATGAACCTTCTGCGTACTGGGGGGCGTACCCTGCTTTGACGTTTCACAAAACGGGTCAGAATTTCATGGTACCTGGCAGCATTCATCGTCCAGCTATCATGCGCACAGTAAATCGACGATCTTTCGGGATCAATTTACTCACTTTCTCAACACTTTCATCGCTACGGAGGTTGTCAGAAACACTTTCCCGGCCGTCTCGAAAACGGGTGAACCTCTTGCACACACACTTCATGGACAGTGATTGATCTTCATAAACATCTATCAGCATCGATTAAATTTCTTTCGGTGTCTTGCCAAGCTTAAAACAAAACTTTAAATTGATCTTTTGTTCGTTCCTTTTCCTGTTCTCAGTTAAGAACCGACGTACTAAACAAGCAGTTTGTAAAATAAATGTTACACAGAACACAAACGACGTTCAACTGAACAATGGTGGTGGCAGATGGTCAACACCACCTGCCGCTACGCATGTGCAATGTTTTGTTTCGCCAATGTTGCCAGATCGGCAGTTCTAACTTAATTCACTGAACTTTGTTGTCAGGGGTTGTATAGGTGTTAGTCTCACATGAACTTCATTACAGACATTTTTTTTATCTAAAAATGTGTTCTGAATTTAGGTCTTACTCATTAATGTTATGAGAAGACAGCTTAGCTTTAAAATGTATGCTTCATAGTAAAAGTTCATGAATGTTCTTTCCTTTCATGAACCACACATTCATTGATTAATACACTATTGACCATTAAAAATGCCATACGGGGGACAAAACAAGTTGTGATATCGTATTTATGGTACATATACAGTGAAAAGGTAAAAATAGTTGAATATATTAGTATTTTAAGTGAAATTATACAGGTGCAACGTGCAAAAATCAGTACCCAGAACTGATGCTTGTGGTCGCAATAAAAATTCTAATTCAGCTGGCAGTCGAGTTGAACCGAAATTGAATGGTAAATATAGTTATATCATTTTATGCGGTGGCTCTATTCCAATGCTTATCAGTTGTAATAAATAAAAAGTGAGGGAAAGAGGAGAATGCAATCACTCAGCAACTCAATGACTAGATGGGCAACAGAGTGGAAAACACGATAGACAGGACAGCAATCGAACAACTTCTGTATCAAGGAATATCAAGGACACCACAAGCAATATGCTGTCGTTTCTCTGTCTTATAGAAAAGTATTATCACAGGCCTCGAAAACAGAGATCAGCTACGTACTTCAACATTTGTCTAAAGTATAGGTAATGTGAACAAAAGATGACAAAGATATGTACCCAATGTACCTCCCTCACCATCATTTCAGGTACTGGCTTCGTATAACGACATCGAAAGCAAGCTTGGAGCTTTCATTTTCCTCGTAACTTCTACATAAGGATATGTCAATAATGATGATGTATATAGTACCGCACGTGTTGGAATTCGCCTGAAAAGATGATGTGATACCATTCCCGTATTCATAAACGTCGTTCAGTACGTCATAGCTCTGTTTTTATTGCAACATCTAGAGCAAGGATAAACATTAAGTCGATCGCGATCGACCTGTAGATCAAGACATTTTGATGTGACCGCCATTACCAAGATTAAAGAACCGCATACTAAAAGGAACATATCTATGGAACACCGACGCTAGCTAGACTGGAGAATCGGCTTTTCACAAGCAATGTGACTGCGTTTACTTAACCAAATGATTCGATGAATGTGTAGACAACACTTGCACTTCATTGGAAGCGAATGATGGCGCTTAACGCGTTCGCTGCCGCTGTAGTCTGCGATACCAGCCATTGAAATGAATTTTTCCCGCACGCTGACTGAAGGGGAGAATCAATGTTGATGATCGGCTTTTTCTGCGATAGCACGAGATTGGATATTGAGCCATCATCCCACAACCCATGCTTAAACGGGATTGGGTTCTCGTGTTGATGTCATGCTCCGCGTTGGCGCTGGACTCGGCAGCGAATAAATATGAGTACATACGTCGGTTTCATATTTATTGGTTCGCGTATGCTATCTGCATTGAACACGTCTACGCTCCACAGTGTAGCAGTTGCTCATAGTTGTTCAAGCATTCAACTTGAAAATTTTGTGTTACTTGTGCTTTTGTATTAAAAATAGTAATCTGCCATATTTTAAAAGAAGGGTTGTGACGGATCTATACGTGTCATTTTTCTATTAATCCTCTTGGGAAAACTTTGGGGCAAGCATTCACATTAATTCGCAGCCTCTCAAGAAGAAACCATCATATTCAAATTTGTTTGACTATATAAAGTCTATAGGTTTTGTAGATGTAAGATAGAAGGAGCCGGGGAGCTGTTGCGGTGAGACGTAAGAGCGAATATTAGAATATTTCATTCACAAACATTGCGCGAGTTAAGGAAGTAATTGCTAAGAGATTAAATTATTAAGATTGAGGATCTAAGATAGGTGAAACTAGATTTAGTTATCGGTTCATTAGCGCTTGTTCTTGTCTAGTTCACATAGTCAGAGTTAGTCATTGAGATTAGAGAGAGATAGCTCGCTTTATATATCACTCCTAGGGTTTCCTTTTGTAAATTCACTTGTGATTGCTAAGTGTTTTTGAAGAAAAATAAAACTAATTGTTATTATGGAAGTTGCTGGTGTTGCTTTGTTTTCCCCCACACACAACTTTAGCCAGTCAAGACGATGAGAGAGGGGTGCGAATAGGTCGACACCCCCACCGGGTATAATGTCGAAAATAAGTTTAAAGAAAAGAAAACATACAATTTTAATATAGAATGGACTCACTTAAGCAACTGAGTGGACCGTAACACCTTAAAAACATTATAAGTAACCCGTATTCTGGAAAAGTTCGGCCACCCCTGATCTAGAGAATTCGCTGTAATGGTTGCCGTGCTGACCGCCTGTGAGGCTGCAGATGTAGTCTCGTTTTACACCAACAAGCAAAGTTCCAAAAAAGTCCTACAAAAATGAAGTTCCTGATTTAAGGTAATATGATTCCACAAGGTTACATGGAAAACACATGGTTGGACTTTACTAGAACAACCTTTTGGAAACTTTCGTTACCGAGATTTGTATGTGTTTGATAATGAACTGATTTTTTGTGATTCAAATCTTTGTGCTTTAGTATCGTTAAATATTTATTAAGTATATTTAATTGTCAAGTGGCTTAATTTGCATTTATTTTATCTGTGTACGGAATAGAGTGTCATTCAAATATCTGGCAACAGTTTGTTCTGCCTGCATTGGCTATATATGCCAGTATCTGTCAAAAGATCTTTCTGCCTGGATTCGTTGTGTATATTATTTTAATCGTGGAATGAATATAGACATGCTGAAATTGAACGATTAATTTGTTGAACTTGGATATCTTGAATGTTGTTCTATTCGAGGGTATTGCTCCCCCATGATTTTACTATAATAGTTATAAGTATGTTTCAGCATGTTGTATTAGGAGATTTATATGGAATCTTCAAATAAATCATTTAAAATGTTAACATTTATGTCTGAAGTCTTTTGTCTTCGGAAACAAGACAAATTCATTTTCTTAAAACTCCATAGATTAATATCATATCTCGATTCCATACATATAGTATTTTAATTTAAATAAGGTTATACATTTTTAAATTCCCACATAGTTTTTTTTATAATCCTATATGAAATTAGGATAAATTTAAAGAATTATGGTCTCTGATTTTCTTTTATGTAATGAGTGAACTTATAATTTAGTAATTACATCCGTGAATTCAAATATAATGTCATTAGTTTTCATAACATTTTTTCTGTTTACTTACGAGACATACTTGCGAATAAAAATAAATGAAATGTTATATTAGAGTAATAAAAAAAAAATATTTGTATTTCTTCCGGAATTCCGCAGTACTTTGACACAGTACCTTCTTCATGAAATTTTCCACAATCTGTGAATATGAATAGATTAAACAGGAATCACGTAGGTGAACACATTCGAAGCGAGTATGGATCTGATAAAACTTATTAAAAATTTCAGTTGAACCCAGTTAATTGGTCAGTGACCCACTCATTTACTCTTCTTCCGGTTGCAATTTCATGATACGTCTCTGGTGAACATCATTATTGCGCCTTTCAATTAAATGCTATTGTGTGTTTCCTTGTCAACTTGTGTCAAGGTCTGCGTGCGTCGATTAGTAGCCAGGGGCTATGTTGCAAGTAGGTGTGTGTTGTTGGTCCTGCCGTCATCAACACATTCGGACTGTTGATGTACATCCTGTTTTAAAAAAAAAGGGTTGATGCGTATTTCCGGTAGAAAATGTTTTGTCTGCTAGAAAATTTTAGTCGAATAAAGATTTTACTTTTTTGTCCAACATAGACCATGTCATCTAGTCGACAATTTTTTCGATCATTTATCTGATGGAGCTGATGTATGAAAGACAAAGTATTCGAGCTTTATCTGAAAGTCGAAAATGATAGGTTTCAAAAGCATTTGTGTTTTAATCATTTCATCTTTGTTTTGTCGGAAAATTTGAAACCGTTTAAAACGTGTTTAAATCCCTTCTACCCTGTGATTCAGCTAAAGGTGTGGAAGGAACTAAAGGATCATATGACATGATGAATTCCAATTATTTTATTTATCACTATAAACAACTCAAACATAAATAACACTATGAATAAGATAATTTAATTCAAGAATAGAGCGAGCGAGAGAGAGAGACGAGATTCGCGTTTGGGGAGAATATGTTCAATACTGCGGCTCTTATATATAATTCAATATTACTTTACGCAGAGCTTACGTATTTAATGACCGTACTGTTAGTTTAAGACTCTAAACATTAACTTAATTTAAGGTCACAGTACCTGAACTCATGCAGTCTATTTAATTCAAGTTTGACTTCTGGGTTGTAGTCCTTAAAAAGGACATAAACCAATTCTGGTAAGATTCACCTTGAAACGAACTTATAACGTCTTGTTATCAAAACTTTTGGCTTTCTTACTTTTTGTTTACGTATTCTCTTTTCTGCCAATTCACTAAATATTCATTATTCACTTCTAATCCACTAACTCACAAACTCGCGAAGAAGGAATATATATATTAAACTTGATTTGCATATCACGTTTTCTTCTTTTAGGAGAAAATTGGTTAAAATTACTGGCCCAAACGAATACCCAAAAGGAGCTGTTAGTTGAAGGTCGCGTATAGACCCGTCACACATTCTAAGCCATAAAAGCAGGCATTATATATCAAGTGAATATGTTTTTTAAAAGATCAAAATCAATATAGAAATTAATAAAATTTTTATGATGAATAATGCTGGTATATTGATAAAATCATTGTTCCCTGTGATGAAAAATATTTTCCTCTGATCGCTTTTTGCTTATCCAGAATAACGGCATATTTAAAAATTGGCGAAGGCGAATTGAAGAAAACTAAAGGCGAGGTTATATCATGGAGGGAACTTACTATATCAGGGGTGGGCAAATAGTGGCCAGCAAAGACAGTCAGAAAAACAAACAGAAAATGTTCTGTATATTTGAGTCGATATACATTTGTGAGCAAAATTTTTGTTGCATGAAGATCAACAAAAGTAAATACCGATACAAACCGGTTGGTATTAACTTAGGGGCTGAGATGAAATTTCAACAAGCAATCTCACTCCTGATTTAAAAAAAAAAAATAGAAAAGTGTTGGGATACATTTGTCTTATTAAACTGATTCTTAATTTAAATGTGCTTGCTGCACAATAAATAAATTAGCACAGTAAATAAATTAAATTAAACTTCCGCTATTTTATTTAACATATTTATTGAGGTACAATTGATACCTTTTCTGAGATGCAAAGTTCACGAATGAATGCAATCATTTTAAAGAGAGAAATGCGGCCCTCTCTGGTATCTCTTTTTCCACAATGTGGCCCTCAAACCAAAATAATTGACCGC
>BMAO01029071.1:0-28910 GCA_019973975.1 Trichonephila clavata
AATAAAAATAATTTATATGTATTTTATATGCTTAATTATATCCCCTTTATACGCGAATTTGACTTATGCATTTATCACTCAGTACCACCTATCGCATAAGTTCGGGGTATTACTGCACTCTTCAATGCAAATATTAATTATATAATATTTTTTTAAAAGATTACTACCCTGTCGCCTAATAATGGAGCACTCCCATTGTACAAATTATACAACTATTCATATTCATTGCTAAAACTGTAATTAACATATAGTATGTAGTTCTATTTTTTTCTCAATATATTATAAGCAAGAAAAAAAATCCAGTCTTCATCTCCGTATTTTAATTTGTACTTTAATTTATAGCCTCTTCAAAAACTATGTTCTTAATCATCTTTTCCTCTCAATTGTCACTGAATTTTTATTCCGTCTTTGCTTCTGCACCTTGACAGAGCCACATACAATTGTCCATGAGTAAATATTATTTCCTTCGATGTTGCACATAAACTGACATTTTCAAAACTCTGCTCCTGTGATTTATTAATATCAAGGCAAATGCCAATCTTATAGGGAATTGCGTAAAAAGTTTCAGTACGCGAATGGCATGTCCAAGTCCCTTCAAGTGTCCAGTGGGATCGGTATACATACAATTTTGCCTTTCTGATCTCTTGATAAAATTTCACACTGCAGTATATTCTGAATATTTTTCTTTACCAATTTGGTGCCGTTACACAGTCTATTAGTAATACAAAAAGTTCTTAATAGTATGGCCGATACAGTGTAATTTCAAATTCAATTTAGAGGGGTGGCATTCCTGATGTCTGTATTTCGAAATGTAAAATAAACCAAAGAAAACTATAGTTTAAGAATATTTAATTTGTGAACGTCCCCTTTTAAGGAATTAAAAAGTATTCATCAGTGTCGTGAAATGTAACTTCAAAATTTCTTTCTGTTCCTGTTAATTTTCACGTAGAATGTTGTGAGTTTGTCTTTTGAAGGAATTATAAAGGAATCTAGGTTGCTTCAAAAAAGTGCTGTCAATAATGTTATCAGTCCTCAGTCAGTATCTTGATGTCATTCATCAATGTCAAACTTGATTCTAGAAATCTATTGAAGAAATCTGTCGAAACATAAATTCATAACATATGTTTTTCGTTTTTAAATTTAACTTTAAGTTGTTTCTTCAGTTAGAACTGACCTTCAACTGAAGGTACATATTTAACTTTTTTGGAGTTAGATTATATTTTGATAACTCTCTCTCTTCCATTTCGATATCCACTTAACAGCAGTTTTCCAATTAATCAGTCTTAAAACTTTAAAATCACCATCCATACGATTAGCTCATCTCAACTGGGACCAATCCCTAGCTCTAGTTTCAGTGTTTGTAACTGAAAATTATGAACGTCAAAGATGAAGAGTATAAGGCAGATGTGGTCAACAACCAATTTGATGTATTTAATCACATCTTCTTTCTTAAATCGCTGAAATGCAAAAATTCTGTCTGTCCCCGCAATCTATTCTCACACTATCAGACCAAAGATATATCTAAGAAACTTTCCGCCGAAAGATGGCTAGCTGTTCAATCTGTGATTTAGTCAAAGTCCCAAGTTTCAGATACATATAGGTAAGTACGGGTCTGATGAGTTATTTATATAGCGTAATTTTTGAAGGTCTTATAATTAGTTTTGACTTTAAGAAGGACAACGAAAACAATAATTAGCAGCAATTATACGTCTTTTTATTTCAGCATCAATGTCGTTTGGAATGTTAAAGTTTAAGACCAAAAGGCAAAATTGTGAACCACTTCAAACTTATAATTTTTAATCTTCAGATATTTTTTTCAGATTAGTCTTCAGATATTTTTCATATTTTTTTTTTCATAATTTTTTTTTCCAGATATATAATTTAGTCTTCAGATATTTTTCAAATATTTATCAAATATTTTTCATATATTTTTTTTCATAATTTTTTTTTCAGATATAGAATTTAGTCTTAAGATTTTTATTTTAGTTCTTCAGATTTTCAACCACGGAGTTTTTGTAATTGGCATGTATTTAGCTCTGTCTAAACTGAAACATAACGGAGCTATATAACAAGAAACATAAATAAAAATATGCAACATAAAATTTTGCAATAAAATTAAGAATTAAATAAAACAAAAATATAAATAACATATCTTTATCATTAGTATTTCGTATTGTGACGTGGCCACCGGAGATTAGTGATCATTGTCACGAGTTTGGGGCCGGTGTGTCAAGAGCTCGAGTCTTGGTGCCACTGAAAACCTGCTATACAAAAGGGATGATGCTCGTCGGAACTCACAGTCCTCCTATTATAGTGGTTTGGAGAAGGGGTGCCACACAGCTCAGATGTCGTCCTCATCATTTGAGCGTGATTCAAAATTACGAAAACCGTCGTTAATAGCCTCCATGGTACTTTACAGTGGTAACTTTACATGGTACTTACAGTAAAATAATCACTTATTTATTTTCTGACCAAAAGGGAAAAGTAACGTAAACATAACTTATAAATCTTGTTTTTAATAAAATAATATTTTTAAAAAATTAATGAGCCGAGCGTCATATTTCATTGTAGAACGTAATTTGGTTCATAAGTTATAGTGCATCGAAAAAATTCTCTGTTGATATATTGTTTAAAATAGTATCACCTTTTTTTCTGCTTTTTTTTAAAAAAAAAAATATTACCACTTAAATTTTACTTCGCTCTGAGATATTTTTCATGTACTATTCAATCATTACTCCTCTCGTTCATACAATGCATATTTGAATTTAAATACTTTACGATTACTTTATGCAAGGGATAAAAACAAATGTGACTTTTTAAGTGATAAAAATAAAATTATTTATCACTTAATATATATATATATATATAAATTATTTTATATATAAGCTGTGTCCTAAGTCAGCAATGTTTATAATACTGTAGCATCCATTCTTTTATATTTAACTCTATTATTTTAATTTTTCATTTTTTTAAAAAAAATTCTATTGTCTGGTTATCTTGTAATTTCAATTCTTTTTAGTTTTAATCATATTTATTCGTCTCTCTCTTGTAGAGAAATTTTGATTATATATATATATATATATATATGAAAAACTTTCAATTATCAAGAGAGTAGAAAAGAACTCCTAAAATGCACGGAGAGAAATTTTTTCTAACACATTTAAATTTGAAACGATGTAATAAAACAACAATTGTACATATGTATAAAATTATTTCAAAATATTTTTCAAAAGTCTATGTTATACAATATAGATATTATACAGAAGTTAAAAAAGTCCTGTATTAAAACAATACATTCATACGCAATCTTACACATCTCTTCTCTTCCCAATAGTGGAGTATACTTTCTGAACATATGTGTAGCGCGCGCGCGCACGCACGCACACACACAAGGCCATGCGTTAAACGAAAGATATGGACGGATGACAACAGGTGCAGTTGGTCTATTGTCCACTTGAAGAAGGAAAGCATTACAAGTGTATTTTCACTTGATGAACCAGAAAACACTAAGAAGAGGTCATTAAAGGGGCTACGTTACAGGGGAGACATGCAGAGGCAATACAGCACAAAACTTGTAAGCTTCAACTCTTTTTCTACAGGACTGTACATGATAATGAGTGTTCGAATTGTCGAGAGTTTTATAAGATAATTTCGAATTATTGCGTGTTGTAGTCTGGCAAGCCACAGATTTTACTTCGAAATATTGAGTGTACCCAGCGTATTGTTTTAGTTTGAAATATCAAGAGTTTTTCTAGGGACTGAGCATATATTTCGAGTTATCGAGAGGTTCATATTATCAAAGATTTGAATTAACTATAGTCGACTGTATATATATATTATTTGCGGTTTTCAGGAAGATCTGGGTTTTATGATTAGGTCAATTGAAATAAAAACCAATTCCGGTTTGCATGCCCTACACCATACGTACATTGGACAAAGAAACTGTATATGGTATAATATAACAAATCTGATAAGATGCCTGTGTTTCTTTAAAGTCAAATTTATGTTTGCAAGACAGGAAAAAACATATTTTCAATAGTTATTCCGGTTTTGAAACAAAAATTGAAATTAATATTGGTAATTTACTTTTTTTAAAAAAATTAGTAAAATCATATATAGAACTATCACACAGTAATATATTTTTTTTAAGAAAGGGAAAGAGATCGAAACAAAATTGAATCGTTCATATTTTATGAATAAGTGAAATACTTACATTATCACACACACATGTGTGTGTGTATGTGCACATATATATATATATAATATTATATTACTTAAGATAATGCAAAACCATTAAAATTTTGAAGAATGATACTCTATAATTTTTCGGACTTAAAATTATAGATTAAGGGGACACAATATACGTTTTAATTAACAAAAATAGGTCAAATATTCAAATAATTTACTTTAATCTAAATTATCGTTTATATAGTTTTCTATAATATTACAAAATTCTAAAGCTTTAAAAAATAGAAAAAAAGACTTATGATAACTTTTACGTTAATTTTTACTCACTTTCCAGTGGCAAATCAAAACTTTAAACTGACTTACCTCTGAAAGGAAAAATAACTAGTTTATCATCAAATAAATTGCTGTGGCCTTTTTTCTATTGCGTCAAATGCTTTGATATATATTTTTTAACTATTGCTATAAATATATGTAACAAAAGTTGTTATTTGTTTTTTAAAAAGTAGTTGTAAATAGAATTCATACGGGTTTTTTTTCAAGGAATTTTCGAAAAGCATTCATACCAAAAAAGTATTTCCTAAATATCAATCATGTTATCACAAAACCCATACCCACTTTTATTATACATAGTTTGATGCATTTTTAAATCTAATTTCATGCGTCTGCTTCAATTATTGTAGGCGGAGTAGCATTTTAAAATCCCTTAATAAATTTTTAAGTTTTTCTTTAAAAAAATTAACGATTCGGGGTATGATTCAATTGACAAAAATCGGTCAAAAAATCAAATCTAATTTTTTTAGCTGAAATTATTTTTTATACACTTTTTCTATCACCTCACAAAATTTGAATTCTCTAAACTTAAAAAACGCAGGATTATGATAGCTTTTACGTTCGTTTTCATTCATATTCCTACGGCAAATCAAAACTTTAAAATTACTTATTTCAGAAAGATAAAATAACTAGTTTGTGTTAATTTAAAATGTTACGGCTTTTGTCTACTGTGCCTAACGCTTTGAATTTTTTTTAACCTATTGCTATAAGTACTTGTAACAAAAGTTGGTATGCATTTTTGAATTAAAGCAATACTTATTTTTTTTTAAATAATTGAATTTAGAATTTACACATTTCTTAAGGAATTTTCAATAAGCATTCATGAAAAGAAGTATTATACAAATATCAATCATGTTGTCGCAAAACCCATAACAACTTTTGTTATACATAGTTTGACGTACTTGTAAATCAAATTTCCTATATGTACGTTAATTTTTGTAGGAGGAGTGGCATTTTAAAATCACTTCGTAAGTTTCAAGTTTTTCCTTTAAAAAATTAAATGGTTAGGTTTTTATGAAATTTTGAGCACAAAACCTGCTTTACATCATGCATACACATAGAAGGCAAACAAAAAATTATGAAAATAATTAAATTAAAATTTTTTGTTTAAATCGTACCATGTTCTCTTAAAGGGATAGCTTTTTGTAGCATTTGGAGCACAAAAATTGTTTTACATAATACATACACATAAGTTACAAGCGAAAATTGTTTTTTTTTTTTAAATTTCAAATGGGCTGTGAATTGGTGTTTTACCATAACAGACCTAGTATATTCCCCGGAAGCTGGTATCTCTTTTTAGTGTGGCCCCCTATAGGCGGATACCAATCGCAGCAGGTAATTTTAACACCCAGTTTCTTTCCTAGAGAAAAGCACCGAGCTCTGACGATGCGAACTTGGTCTAGGATTCAATTTTACCGAGAGCACCTAAGCCAAACAGACACGCTAGTGATCTTTTACATGCCGTATAATCATATGACGATTTTCTGCATCATGAAAATCACTTGATTTGGGCCGGAGTTGAACCCGCAACTTTGGGTGCAGAAGGCCAGCGACAAACCAACCACGCCACCCAGACGGCCAATTCTAAAAACCATTATATCACGGAGTCCCAACTGGGGGGGGGGGGTTGTCCGCACACCGTACAGACTAGCGATAGCTGGCCGCAATCGGTTTGCCTGTACAGCGTACGGGCACTGATATTTTCTTCTTTCTAACTTTGATTTGCGCCTATTTTTAATTTTTTTATAGTGAGATTATTAGCGTTAGTGTGTTTTTAAGAGATGCAGTTTGTCCATAATACTGAAATACTTCTCATCCGGGATTCTTTTTTTTTTTTTTTTTTTTGTGGGGAAGGCGGGAATTGAATTCATTTGAATTTTCATTGAAACAGGAATTTAGATTCTTGAAAATGTTCGATGAAGAACAGGGATTGTCAAAGCAATATGCAATTTGTTGCTTGAGAAGAAATGAAAATGGAAATATAATCCAAAAAAAGTCGATATTATTTCTGTTCCCAATGCAATTTAAGATTTAGTATTACATCATGCATCACATTGTATGTTAGCATATATGTATGCACACAAACTAAAAATCCTGTACTGTTTGAGAAAGAGGTATGAACGTGAAATCTTTTTGTAAGTATGAGAGAAATTCCTTTAAGATGTATGAAACATTATTCGTAGCATGCAGTGTGTACTTATAAAAAGTAAATATTTAGCGGGTTTTGTGTTCCTCATTTATAAAATAAAAAATAGTGGGAAACTTTAAAATTGCAAATGAATATAACGTATCCTGTTAAGTATTATGCTTAGTTATATGCAATAAAAATGTTCTTTTTTTGGAACATTTTGGGGAAAAAACTGACCATTTAAGAGGTTAAGCCTCCCTTAAGAGGAGGACCATTAAGAGGAGGCCATCCTTTAACGATTCTTTGAAAAAAAATCACAGTTCAATATTTACTTGTGGATTAATTAATTTTTACAAATGCATTTTTAAAAGTAGTTTTTTATTATTTTATCAATACCTCCAACTGCATACATAGAGCCAACTTTTATAAAAATAATTATTTTAAAATTAGCGTTATTGTACCATTTTAAATATCCTTTAGTTTCTCTTAAAGTTCCGATTCACAGAGCTGTTTAGTCTGTAAACTCCTCCAAAATTCTCCGACGACTTTAAATAGCTTACCTTCTGAAAAGCTGCAGATCATCTGGAACGAAACGTCTCCGAATTACCATTTTATTTTTAACACCGTTTTCACTCTATTTTGTGGATGAATTTGAATCTCAAAAGATAACCGTCCGTCGCCTGAGGCTGAGGGTAGAGGAGAAAGAAAACAAATTTAAAATGGTTTCGAAGAAGTTTAAAATGATTGAATACACTGTTGCACGGGAGTAATTTGAAAGAAAAAGTATGGCGACACCATTAACGTTGTATTGGAACTATTCAAAGGATTATTGTCAATTTTGAGTTACAGTCAAACGATGGAAAGGGAACGTAAACGTTATTGGGGCTTCTTTTTTTACGTAACGAGATCCCTGCATAGTTTAAGTGAGTTTGTTTCTTGGGGTAAAATTTGAAACTATTAAAAGAAACAAATTTTAAAGGCAATTTAAAGAGCTTTTTTATTAAGCCACTTATTGAAATACACTTTTAATAATTGGTAAATATGTATATATTTCTCAGTAAGAATATTACCCCTTCTATTCCGGCGTATATATGTAACACACACCAATACTTTCAAACTGCAGTTTTTAATTTTTAAGTTTATCACCGTATAACGCGCAACTCTGTTTTGCGAAGAAACTTCAAGTGTACACGTGCAGTGCTTTTATCTTTTGAAGTCATTTATTCGCAGTATTATACCTATTTTTTTTTAAAAAAAATAATTATATATATGTAAGGAGAATTAAATTAGACCTAAAATTAAATTCCCTATACGACACTTAACTTTTATTTTCCGTTATATCTTCAAAAGTTAAATTGAGCACCCAAGTATTTCGCGGAACAGATGGCCCCAAACAGAACACTTTTAATCCCAGATCAATATTTTTTGTAGCCTCATATGTCATGCTTAGTTTTCAAATATAACTTCACCCTAAGAAGGGTACTTAAGACATTTGGACATAAGTGGTAATCCACTTATATTTCACTTGCGCGTCCGTTTTCTCTCAGCGACAGACGCAGAGATTGCAAGCTGAACAAAACCGTTTTTAAAAATAGGCTTGGTGTTGACTTGAACCATGACACCCACCGAGAGTCGACTGTATTTATGAAGGCTTTACAACTTTTTAAATACATTAAGACCTGGTCTATCACTTTTGTTCGAAACTAACTCAATTCATATTTTTAAATGAACTATGTCTGCCCCGGATTTTTTGGGGTGAACAAAATTCCAGGAAATAAAAATCCCAGCTGGTACACAACTCTTCATAGAATATTCAAGAGTTAAAGGCATATTTGAATATGTTTTGAAGCTGTCTCCATTTTTAGTTAATTCATAGTTGTTTTTTGATTAATTTTAATTAACGTAGCCCTCTGAGGCAACACAAGGGCTACTGGCAACGAACCTCGTAATTTTGAGCCACAGTCAATTAACAAGGACGACACTTGAGGGCATCCTATCTCGAAACTTCTACACACGCCAACGATTATAGTATGAAATATTCCCTGCTGTTCATTTTTACTCTACGTTCATAAATATCCCCTAACGGCAGCCAATGCACCTCTAATTTTGATCCATGGTCATGACGAGATTGACCTTGAGCTGGTTCTTCGTTCTTTTCATCCATTCCAATGGGAGGGCTTAAGAGTCCAATCAGATTTAACAGTAATCAGCCTCTCAATACAATTGGTTTTGGTGGAAATATAACTAGAATATCACATGAGGATGTTTCGTCAAATATGCAAGAGAAAAAATTCTTTTGAGTTTGTGACCGATCTATACGCGACCTTCAATTAACAAGTCCTCTTCTGTATTCTTTTGGTCCAGAAAATTTTAACCAATCCTCTCCTAAAGAAGGAAACGTGATATTCAAATTAAGTTTATTATATATATTCCTACTTCGCGAGTTTAAGACTTATCGAATTGTGAGTGGATTTGAAGTGAAGAGAATAGTGAATAGTTAGTGAATCGGCAGTTAAGAGAATAAGCAAACAGAAAGTTAGAAAGTCAGAAGTTTAGCTAACAAGAGGTGACAAGATAGTTACAATGTAAAAGATTATACTCAGAAAGTGTTAAAGATAAGTTGGATTGACTAGAAGACTGTCTAAGTTCAGGTACCGTCAACTTCATATTACGTGGATGTTTAAAGTGTTATAAAGGTTAGACAGACATTAAGTATTTATCTTCCGTGTAAAGTAATTTATTAAGGAGAGAGAGAGAGAGAGAGAGAGAGAGAGAGAGAAGAGCCGCATTATTGAACATATTCTCCCCAAAACGCGAATCTGTTGCTTGACTGAATTATCCTATTTAAAGTGTTATTTGTGTTTGAGTCGATCATAGTCATAAATAAAATAATTGGAATTTATCATGTCGAAGGATCCTTTAATTCCTTCCACACCTTTAGCTAGGTCAAAGAGTAGAAAGGGTTTGGGCTCGTTTCAAGTTTTAGAGTTATAATGTACTTTTTTGAACTTGCCATTGTATATTATATATGCTCACTATAAATGCTCAATGATTATTGTTTTATATGGTGTATTAGAAAAAAATTATTCCATAAGATCAAGATTAAAGTTCGCAAATGATGAAATTTTCACGAATGCAATAGCCTTTTTTTAAATTACGTTGTATGATGCTATCAAACTAATTTGCTTGTGAATTTCAAATATTACGGACATTTTAGGATGTTGATATTGACTCGAAATTTAATAAGAAAGAAAGGCAGTGGAATATCAAAATGAAATGATAAATAGTGTTTTATAGAGTGAGCGTTTATTAATATCACACTATAAAGCAACAAGTCAACAACTATTAGTTTTGAACCATGGTCAAGTGATGAGGACGACACCTCAGTTGGTAAGTCCTCTCCGAACTTCCTCATCATGGCCATCAAAGGACTTTGTTCCGACAGATTAAACTTTCATCAGCCCTCGACACGGCAGGTTTTCAGCGGCTCAAAAATTCGAATTCATGACGTCATCTACAAACGCGTGACCATAACCACTAGGCTAACGCGGGCATAAAATTTTATAGAATTTAATAGCGAATATTTCCCAAACAACACGTGAAACGAATCAGAAAAAGCTAATAGGTTTATGTGACGTACATTAGTTTTCAATTAAAAAATTATTGATGAATATTAAGTCAAGTCCCCCCCCCCTATAGGAAAGCGGATTGGTAATTATCGTTGCAGGCTTAGTACATTCCCCAGGAGCTGGTATCACTCTTCAGTGTGGCACCATATAGGTGATATACCAATCGCCACAAGTAAGTTTGAGACAAATTTTCCTCTCCAGAGGGAGGCACCTGAGATCTCAAGCTAAACAAAGGCCCTCTAGAGATCTTTGATATGCTGCATAATCGTACATGGAGTCTTTCGATTTTTCTCATCATGAAAATTCATCAACTTCAGGAGTCAAACCCGTAATCTTGGGCATAGAAGGCTAGTGTCAAACCAACCAAGCCCTGCCCCCCCCCCCATCCATCTATGTTACTCAAGGTAATGTAAAATTTTTTCTCGGGATCAATTTCGAGTAAAAGAGTGGAACCTTATCAGCAATGCTGATTTAAGCTCATTTCGGACCCTGAGCGCAGAAAATATAAAGGCCCCCTTGGCACTGGAAAGTTCGAAATTTATAACCAGAAAATCTGGTTAAGTCCAGCTTATCCGGGCCCTTGGTCGCCCGCCCCAAGCGCCACAATCCTTGTAGTCTTATAGCGCTAACATTCCGGTTTCAAGACTGGATTTTAGAAAATACCGTCTTGTCGAATGATGGGGTTAACTTTGCATTAAATCTACTGAGCTTCAAATGTATCATACCGGGTGGGCAAAAAGTCCGTGTAAACTTTTTTAAAAAAGTTATTAAAACCCGGAAAATTAAACAAAATAAAAAAAACTGTTTGCAGGTTTAGCATCGATAAGTCACGGGATTTTTTTTTTTAAAAAAAGAAAGAAAACCTACCTACATATGGCACTTGTACAAACGATTGAGTTAGAAATATACAAATGAGACAGGCGATTACAAATATATATATATATATATATATATATATATATATATATATATATTATATATATATATATATACTGATGCTCTTGATCCAGATCTAATTCTCCACTGCATGCCAACTAAGTGAACAAGGATGCTGAGCGAGAAAGACAAAGCTTTGTTGGTGAAGCTGTTTTTCATGAACAAGGAATCAGCGACTGTTGCACTACGTAAATTCCGACTTCAGAAAAATGTGAAGACTGGAAAAGGGCCTTCAACAGTGGTACGCCTCATAAAGCTTGTTCAACGATTTGAGGAAACTGGATCGCTCGAGGGTTGCGTAAGATCCGGACGACGAAGTCCAAGAATCATTAGCAAGCGTTGCAAGTTAACATGGCCTCCTCGGTCTCCAGATCTGACTGCAGTAGACCTTTGACTGTGGGGATATTAAAATCCCCGGGTGTATTAATCCCGTCCATCCAATATGTCGAAATTGAAAGATGCGATCCACCGAGAGCTGTCATTATACTCATTATACAGACGGACATTCTTCACTCAGCCTTTGCTGGATTTGTGACACGCTTGGAATGTGTCATTCTTTGTGGTGGTGGATATGTGGAGCACATGCTGCTGTAATAAATGATTTGGTAACGTTACTCTTATTAGCAAGTCTTTTCTTTCACTTATGCACAAAACGCCACCTATCGGGTATTTTTAAATTTTTTCTTCTTTTTCTTATCTTAAAAAAATCCAGTGATTTATCGATGCTAAACCTGCAAACCGTTTTTTATTTTGTTTAATTTTCTGGGTTTTATAAATTTTTAAAGTTTTTACGGACTTTTAGCTTACCCGGTATTAATATCATTAATATTTTAAAAAAATGATTAGGTTGAGAATAACATACTAAACTCAGGAATCATCTGTATCATCTCATCATGACTCAGAATCACAACTAAGGATAACTTTAAGGTTACTGACTACATTCAGAAGCTTGTTTTCCGAAAAGGGTATAATTAGACAATTTTGAGATATTTAGTGTCATTTGAATTAGAATATACATAAAAAAACTGCCTTAAAAATATGTGACGGGTCTATCTGAGCTCCTTCAATTAATAGTCCTTTTGGGGGAATATTTCTGGTCTTTAAAAATTATTTTATTATAAGTCTCCGCTTCGAAGAAGAAAACGTGATTATGTTAATCAAGACTACTACATACAGTCTAGGTTTACAGGTTAGGGAGAGAGAGATAAGATAGACTGCTATCGGAGCAGAGATTAATCAAATTGAATGCGAATCGTGGATATTTAATATTTGATAATTGAATTACTTAAGGTGACGATTTGTCACTGGGATTAAATCCAGATTAAATAGCTAAGAAGTCAAAGTGATCGCCTTGAGTAAGTGTGGTTAGTATTAAAGTTCTCTCATATCTCGCTTACCTCGTTTATTGTCTGCATAGTGATTAATTGGGAGCATCTCTTAGATTGGATTGATTGAATTTGTGTGGTGTATAAATGGACTATATTGTATAACTGTAATATTGTGAAAAATTAGATTATTTTGTTGAACTATGGTTAGTGTTCCATCCAATCATCCTATACCTTTAGGTACGCTCTGGCGAGACCATTACAAATATTATTGCAAGAAAAAGTTATTTAAATGCAATTATTTGACATAAAATGAAAAAGAAATGACATACCCTTAAAACCGTTCTCCTGTTACGGAAAAAATGTTTCTATAATAATATTATTATTCCTATATATACAGCTAATACTTCTTTACAGAGCCTGAACAAGGAATTTAAAAAATTCTATTATTTTCAGATTTACTATCAATTAAAATAATAACCGGTATTTTTTATAAAAATTTCTTCAGTATGATATATTAAAATATGAATAAATATATTTCTTAATTACATATTTCAAAAATTTTTGTTCAGTTTCTGTAGAGAAGTCAATTATATATAGGAAAAATATTTTTATTGTAGAAGCATTTTCCATTAAAAAGGAGAATGGGTTTTTAAAAAGATGTCATTCTTATATATGCACAGTGCGGCAAATAAGTTTTAAGACTCCTCCCAGAGCGCTGCCTGTAATGGCACCAAGAGTGCAAATGTGCATGTGTCATAATGCCCATGGCCTGCTGACACACTACCAAGTTGTGCGCATTTCGTTTAGTAGGTGAGAGAATATAAGCGTTCACTGCATAAGTAAATTTTTTTTCATGTTGATTTTTTAAGGGGGAGAAGAGAGCTGTAATTAAATTTAACGCAAAACTTGGTAAAATTACTTCGGAAACATATGAACTCATGATAAAAGTTTACGGTGACTGTTGTTTAAGTAGATCAAATGTTTTTGTGTGTTACAAACGTTATTCGGATGGAAGTGATAAGGTAGAAGAAACCAGACCGCAAGCCAAAAAAAACAAGGAAAATTCTATCTAAAATCGAAACAATGCTTATTACATTCTTCGATGCTAGGGGTATTATCCACAAAGAATTCGTTCCAACTGGACAAACAATTACATGTCAGTACTACTTATCTGTTTTAAAGCGTTTGATGGCCAGAATTCGTCGCATTCGTTCAGAATATCGAACTGAAAGCATTTGGTGTTTGTTACACGACAACGCACCCAGTCACACCTCCCTTGTTGTTCGTCGATTTTTGGCAAAAAATAATGTCTGTATGTTGAACCATCCACCGTATTTGCCTGATTTAGTTGAATTCCCAAAACTTAAAATGAAATTAAAAGAGTGTTATTTTGAGGATATTTCGACCTTACAAGTAGCTTCGACGCATGCTTTGCAGGCCATTCCACAAAGAGATTTACAACAGGCATTCTATTTTTTGATAAATCGCTGTAACAAGTGCATTGAAGCCGGAGGGTCCTATTTTGAATAAAAAAACCAAAAAAGGAATTAATTTATTGTTTCCATTTCTTTTTACTTATTAAACTTATTTGCCATGCTGTGTATACTTCCTTTTTTGCCGAAAAAATTGCATATAAATAATTTTTTACTGTAATAGCATTTTTAAAACACTTTTATAAGTAAATTTTAATTCAAGTTACATTAAGCATGAACAAATTATTCGCTTAAACTCTCCCAGTTTCAAACATAGTCAGATAACTTAAAATGAATTTTAAAAAGTGAACAGTGTTCTAAAATAAAAAATTTAACGATAATGTACTTGTTTAAAAACATAAAATTTAAAAATAGACGAGTAGTTTTCCTTTTTTACCTAAATATTTATTTCAAAATTTAGCCCACAATTTTGCATATAAAAAATAATCCCATATCATCAAAAATTTCATACAAGGTTTGTTTTTTCTTACCATCATTATCTTCGAATTTAATAATTTTTTTTTACCTGTCGAATAATCACTAATAATGTGGGAATAAAATAGTAACAATTCTCTTCCTTATTGCTACCAATTTCATCTAATCTCGTGAACAATACGATTTGGGCACACAAAGAATATTTTCAAATTTAAATAGTAGTACATCATCATCATCCTTTGACATTTTTTTTTTTACTTCTCAAGCTATTCTGAAAATTTGTATAAAAATGAGAAAACGTACTGATATTATACAGTATTAAAATTTTTGCTGATGAAAAAATATTGCATAGAATTTGAACATACTAAAAATTATTTAAACATTAAATTTCTAAAGTAAGGGTGGGCAACTTGTTTCGGTTGTGGGCAACATTGTTGGACGGATGATACCGGAGCGCCGCACTGTGGGCAGTTTTCACGATCGGGCGTACGGAAATCCCAAAAATGAAATTGCGCGAAAAATAAACCACAATTTATGGTCCTCATAGGCTCTATAGCAATGTTGTAATCAGTTTTAATCAGTACTCGATTGGAAATCTCCAACAGTCGGCGATTTAGATCGGGTTTTTTGGGGCTACGAGGAACATCTGCGAGCTTCATTTTCTAGTCGGAAGTTCTATCATTTCGTCTGAACAAGAATTTGCAGCTTTTAGCGTTTTCTTTAAAAATACACGTCATGGGTAAATAGTTTCTTTATTTGACTCTCAAATTAGGTTCAAATTTGATTCAAAATTGTAAAAACGTAACATTTAGCACAATACGTAATTCTCACAAACACATGTCGGTTTTTTGTGTTCAATGGACTAAAACTTTTGGGATTGACACGGATTGATCACTATAACACTTAAGTCACTTATAGTTCTGGACCTTTAATTTAATACCAAATTTAGCTGCTATTTCCTGCAATTTCCAAAGTTATGATTTCTTTCAGCGTTGGTCGTTGGTATTGTGGCGACGCTTGTTTCGCCTTTGTAAGAGGGCGTGTCAACACGAGTCTATCGAATATAATGCTAGTGAATTGGAATCATGCAATAACCCAAAACTTCAAGAAATTTCCCACCATAGGCACGCCTACCGAACCAGTCCTCTCCACCAATCGCCATGCAGTGCCATGCAGACAGAAGAAATCCATTATCGTCGATTCCCCATCGAAGACTATCAGATATGGGATGGAGGGCTGCAAGCAGCCCGTATGCCCACAGACACACCGTAATTCACCGTAAATATCATGCAATAACTACTTCTACTGCTCAAATACTACCAAACCCACCCTACCCCACACCATCACGCTCACTCTATGTTGCCCCCTACACTTCTTTCCTGTATCCCTCCTCCTCATACCTATTATCCTTTATTGCATATGTACAATGTTAATGCTTGTAAATGTGTAATTTTGTTTAATTGTATTTGCTTAATCTGTTAACATTTAATCTTTAACTTGCCTCTCTATTTTTTGCAAATATTTTCTCCCATGTCAAATTACTGTTGCTGTTAATAGACTTGGATCCTTGCTCAAAAACTAGGTCCATTTAGCGGTCATTTATTCTCGATCAAATTCACACCTGACAAATTTGAAAAGACTCCAATTGTGTTATTTTTTGGTGGAAAATAGAAAGTAGTAACCCATTTTTTCCCCCCCGGGAGCAGGCACGCGGGGCACAGAGTCACCCCAGGTTCGCGAAATCGTTAATTCTGATAAAACTGTTTATTTGTTACCAATGACCTTGACAATATCCTCCTATAGGGTAATCTTCGTGAGAACTAAATAGTATTCGTAACATATTTCCTTCTTTTTTGGGTGTGGCAAACGTTTTTTTACAGTTTTAAGATACTTGTGTTGACTGAGTTCCCCGCGCGACCACTTTTGGGGGGGGGGGTTGATTGCTGTGTTGTACGATTTATTATGGTTTATAAATGTAAATGAGCAGAATAAAAAAAAAGAAAGAAATGGTATTTGCGATCTCTATTGAAGGAAGTTGAAAATGATCAAGCAAGGGAAGAACCTGCTGAAACAAAGCATATTAATCATCATAGTGAATAAAAAAAAGAGAAGCAATAAACATGCAACGTTTGAGTTGAAAGAAAAAATTTCAAATGCTACCTAAAGAACTCCATCAACAAAAATATGAAACTATAAGTGTAGCACAAGGCACACTTTTCGTTCTGTCAAAAAGACATAAGCAAGAAAAAGTTCAACATGCTGCTTGTCAATCATAAAAGGACAGTAAAACTGCAATAACTTGAATAACGTATGGCAGTTTTGCCTGCAAATAAGGTTCCTGTAATGTTATCGAAAAGTGTCTGTGATTTGTGTCCTTTATTGAAGTCACGCTCATTTGAAATTTCTTGGTTCAGTTTGGTAAATATTTTTTCTCAAGTTATGAAAGAAAATTTAAAAGTCGTTATAAAAGTAGGTAAGTATATTTTCTCTCAACTAAATTAATCTCGATTTTTATCGCGTACTGTAAAAATAATTATAAAAAAAGGATTGGGGTGACTCAGTCACCCCGCGTGACCATTAACTTTAGTATAGAGTGTGTGCTTGCTCCTGGGTTAATTACAATGACTTTTGATCATTAGATATAATTATGAAGACTTTAAAGTCATAAAATAATTTTCTTGCGCCAGATCGTGAAAACTGCCTACTG
The DNA here is from genome assembly GCA_019973975.1 of Trichonephila clavata. NCBI lineage: Eukaryota > Metazoa > Arthropoda > Arachnida > Araneae > Nephilidae > Trichonephila > Trichonephila clavata. Next base: position 17,154 of record BMAO01029071.1, read on the forward strand.
TGCGCCGCACCTTTTTTAAAATGATTAGATTCATTAAAAAATAATAAAAGTTAAATAAAATAGTGGCAGTTTTATTTAATCTTTTTTTTTTTTGTGCGGATTTCATATTGTCTACAGCTACAACCACATTTCATTTTAAAATTAGTTTAATGTACTATTATACTTTTCTATAATTATTTTAAAAATCTGGCTGAAAGTTTATGTTAGCCAACTTGTATCTATAGGCCCGTTTACATGCAAGCCGCCAAAATGCCGGCAATTTGGAATTGGGGAGAAAAGCCGGCTTTTTACCGGTATTTTTTTCAGCCCGTTTACATGAGAATCTGGTGATTGGTTGATAGATTCACGTGACTATACAATGTAACCATGGAAACAACCAGATTTAGCGCGATTATCATGAAGAGGACATGTGATTATGTTTTCGTTTACTTACCGCCAAACAATTCTTTGTTTCTATTATTGCTACGACTATTTTGCTCTTGCAATATACCCACTAAAATTTCCTATTTAAATGTATATGGTTGCTCGATTACAGTAAAAGATAAGATGATTGTAGGAAAAAAATCTTTTGTTTAATATCCTGGTAAAAATGCGAGTGTTTTATAAACGTGGATAATAATGATGAAGCATAAAGATTTTAAACATCTCCTCACTGTTTTTTATGTCCTTACCACTTTGAATAGGCTTATTTTTCAAGAACTACAACCAAAAACAACCCAATTACTTGTCCTTTGAATTTAAAGATTATTTCCCTGTTTTTTACTAAGTTAAAATTATTGTATACTATTAATTCATACATTTTTTTTTAATTTGAGAATAAAGCCTCCTCTCCTCCCAAAAGCAACACATTTTAAGATAAAAATTTTCATGAAATTTCTTTTTTGTGAGTATTTTTACTATGTATACTTTTGTGAAGCTGTAGAATAAATTTTTCTTGTAGAATTTCAGTTACATGAATTAAGAGAAAAGGGCAATTTCTCAATATTTACTTCATGAGCTGTGTGATTGCTCTGAAGCAATCCAATATGGAATATAAAGAAGCTAAAATGCATCTAGGTCTTAAAACTTTTGTGTGGTATAGAAGTTTCAGCTCAACTGAAACTCATTTCATTGGGAATTAATTTGTCATCAGTAATGTATTAAGACTAGTTTTTGCCATTAATTTCTTTGTAAACAAGGGAAGATCTTTTCAGATCTTACTTTTGTAAATGTATATGAAAAAAGCATTGATTTGATAAAATTAATTTTGATAGTGATTAGAGTAAATAAAATTCGCAGAAACTTTTAAGATACAAATGTTTTTAAAATTTTTCTTTACTATTAATTACATTAGGTGTTTAAAAATTCAAGTTTTTATGTCATAAACTTAATGATATATATAAAGTGAAAATTTTAGAAATTCTGCATAATTTGACCTATTTTCGCTTTTTAATCTTTGATTAGGAGATGATTTTCTTTAATTTTTTTTATTGTATCCTTTTATTTGTTTGGGTTAATGACATTTAATACTCTTTGTAAATATTTTTAAAATTAATACTTTTTTGTTGTAAATAAATTGAAAAAGCTTTCCATAAGATTTCCAGAGAGATTTATTAGATATTATCAATAAGATAAAAATCGAGATGTGCTAATTGTACAAGGTATTATGCACGTTGAATTTTTGCAGCTAGATCCTCGATTTGCCCTTATAGTTATAGTGTTACATCCACAGTCTGATTTATATACCATATCATGAAATGCTTTATTCACTTATAGTGCATTCATGTAATGTTAAAATTAAGTGTCAATAAATGATGTATATTAAAATGAATTTGATTATTAAATAAAACTACTGTCTAATAAGAATTTTCGTGAAAACAATTTAATTCAATCTACTATAAATAATTTTATTAAAAAGCATATTTCTTTAAACATGTTTCTTAATTTATACAAAAAAGTCAAATTTCTTTCTTTTTGAATGTTGGAGACAAACATTTCTTTAAAAAGTTCAAACCTTTTGAAGGGTAATAATTATAAAGGAAGTCAGACTATAAAACATATCAAATGTTTGTTTGTTGTCAGATTATTTCAGATGCTCAAAACCTTTAAATGATGTTAAAAGCTATTTCATTTCAATCTCAGAAGAATTTTTAATTATTAATCAAAATTTTCATATTAACCAACTTTAATTAAAAAGCTAAATTAACTTTTGTTTGCAAGAAAGTGTGTATTTTCCTTAATGTACAATATTTTCATAAGAACTTGTTCATAGTATGTTTCATAATTGAGGGATTATTTAACCCTTCGAGGAGAAAAAAAGTAATATTTAGCCTACTTTTATAAAATAATTTTGTACTTGCCCATTCAATTCAATATGTATATAAAAGGATATCTTTTGGTTCAGTAAATCATGATTCGCTTTAATAACAAAAATTAAATGGACTAAATTTGAAGATTTTAGAAAAAAAAAATTTTCTTTTTAAGCTCTTATCCTCATAAATTCATGGGAATGTGAATATAAAACAGTTAATTCTATTTATTGGTTATATCACATTTTAATCAATTTTCAAAGTAAAATTTTTTTTTCACTACACCCCTATGGAGTTATTTAAAAAAAAGATAGTACTATTTTTTTACTTATATGGAAACACTCGATAAGATAAATCAGGAAAAATAACAAAAAATGTAATTTTATTGTGTACATCCATAAGAATTATATTGTAATAATTTCAAATTAATCTCAAAAACTAATGTCTTAAAGTATATGTATCATCTTATTAAAATATTGGAAACATACATGCAAAGTAATAATTCTTATTTCATAAAATCTGGATCTTAATACTTTTATTTTAGGGAAAAAAATATTTTGCATTCCAGTTAAAATACTTCTATAATAACTAGCTTTTTGATACATTTGATATGAGTGAAGTTTTGATAACTTGAAGGAAATTAACATTTCCTGTGGGGAAAAAACAGGACTCAGACCACCTGGTCAATATAATTCACAACATCCTGCCCTTGATGAACCAGAGGGTTCATAACATTTTCATGAAGCAATAAAATTTTAAATTCAAGCATTTCTAGGCTTCTAGCACAATTAAATTTTAAATTCAAGCATTTCTAGGCTTCTAGCACAATTAAATTTTAAATTCAAGCATTACTAGGCTTCTAGCACAATTAAATTTTAAAACAACACACAAATTAAATAATTAAACATTATAACATATTTCAACGCACTAATAAAAAATAACACTTTTACAAAATATCCTGAAATTTGAGAAAAGAAAAAAAAGAGGTTTCATTATAAAAAATTTAAACATTGGCAAGGAAAGTATACTTTATAAATTTTCTAACTTTTTTATAAGTTACTAATCAAGCTATTTATTAACGCTTGAAGTAAGCAAGAATTAAAAGAGAGCAACACACAATAAATTAAGTCAAAAACTAAAAAATTTCGTATAACTATATACACATGGAGAAAATATTAAATAATTCAATATACAATTTTCAAGAATCATTCTAGCTATACCAATATTTAAAGAATGAAATACTAAACTGCATTTGAATCAAACAAATATTTGAAATAAAACTATCAATACACAGCATTCAAAATAGTATTCTGAGCTGAATTTCTTCTGTACACGAACGCTCGCAATCCACAACAGCAGCCATCTTTGAATAAATAAAGATCTGGCGCAATGCATCATGGGAAAATTAGAAAACGTTCCCGCATTTTACCCCCAAATCCCCTGCCCTATTGCGGGTACAAAAATCAAACCTCCTTTTCTACCAGGCATTTTGCCGGTTTGTCATGTAAACGCCTCGAAAGAGGATCCATGCCGGTATATTGCCGGCAATTTTCGTCCATGTAAACGGCCTTATGTTTACTCTTGTTGATCTTGTTGATCAAATTAGCAGCTTTTTACTTAATGCACTAAAAGTATATACGGTACTCATAACAAAAAACCAATTTTTAAAATTTTTGTCTGTCTGTCTGTCTGTCAGAATATAAACAGATATATTATAAAACATCATGAAATACCCAGCGAAGCGGGAGGGTAACGGCTAGTACATAATAAAAAGGAATAAATAGTTTTATAATGGCAATACTAATATCCCCTTGCTTTTATTCACCTAACTAATCCCTTAAATAACATTACAAAATTTGAAGTTATCACTTCTATTGTGTGGTCATAAGCACACACGCTGTTTATTATTTTAAGTTACAGTAAGGGGTTCGGCTTATATTCGAATCCCCTGATCTCTGAAAAAACGTCGTTGAGGAAAAACGGATTTTTTAACAATTTCTGTTAGCCATGCGCTGACCATTTTAACTATTTAACTTTTTGGGCGTTCTGAGTAGAACTTGCATTAAAAAAAAGAGAAAAAGTGACACAAATCCTTCAAAATCAGTGTTGAAATTAGAGTTTCAAATAAATAGTAAAATTCATATTCCCTCATTGGAATGCCCGATTCATTCATTAGGATGCCGTTTGAAATTAACCCCACTTACGCTCTCTTCCCACTCATTTTCCAAATAAAAAAAATGGGCCAGAAAGAAAGACTAACGAAGATCGTGTTCCAGATAAAAATAAATAAAAAAAATATGTTATATCACAGAAATAAAACTATCGTGGTTGGCGTCTGGCGTATAACTTTATAGCAGTTTTATTGGAAAATATTCTACCTTCTTTACCCAATTGGCAACATTTTCACTCTCGTGGCAATATGTTTTAAAGTTACAGAATTTTTTTAAAATTCTGCTCATGAAATGCTTTATATTACCGACTTATATTCAGAAATATTCTCAGTACTCCTTAATAAATCCGAATTTGTCAGTTTAGATTTACTGCGCAGCTTCTATCATTCTGTACTATTGTAAATAATGGATTCAACTTCAGACTTTTAATCCTTTAACTACTAAGGCTTATTTTACTATTGAAAGAGCTTTAAAATAAAATATTTAATTTTGCAACTCAATGATACACTGCTCACTTATTGATGGGAATGGATTTAAATTGATTAGTATCGCGCTGGAATCATGCTTTTGGTTATCGGCAAAGATCTGGTATTGTTTATGAAAAATACATCATTATCATCTACAGTATGTCAGTCCTGGATGGGCCAAAGCTTTCTGAATCAGACGTTTCGAACCCTTCTTCTGGAAATTCCAACAATGCTTAGTTTTAAAGACCAAATAATTCTCTCTCTCTCCTCTACTGCATCTATCTATTAGTGTCCAGGTCTTCCTCTTCTTCTAGTGCATAGGTTCCCAACCTTTTTTGAACTGGCGCCCCCTTTTCTATTAAATATTTTCCCTCTCCCACTCTAGAGTAATAAGAGTGTACATAATACGTGGAGAAAACAAGTGTTAAATTTTAAAAAATATTCTTTTGCTAATAGAATATATTTTTGAATTTAATTTTCTTCTAAAGCCTCAATTTTTTTACTTTGAGGATATGAAATAGCTATTGCCACAAATATATTTAAATGGGTAATATGATATATTTTAGCCATAGATAGGAGGATATTGATGGAATTGAAACGCTACTGAATTTCTTCTTTTAAAAAAGTGGAATAAAAGTTTTAGCTTACCTGTTATAAAGACAGGCAGGGGTTTTGATGATACGAAGTAATTCATAATAATCTATTGCTTTCAAAATAAATATAAATTGACAGTTTCAGCCTTTACAGAATCACACGTTAATTCTTGGTTAACATATTTAATTATGTTTTTTTGTGTGGATAATATACTTAATGAAATACAGTGAACGAAACATTTTTCGTACTGCTCACAGACGAAGACAACACGTGCACTACAGAAATTAAAGTGCACAATATCATTAAATTTAATGTAGATCTGAATGTATAATGTAATCTTTAAGTTTTTTATCCACTTCTCGAACTACCGAAATATGTGATTGTACATGTGAAAAGAAAAGATTTAAATACATACAATCACAACACATACGGTAAACAGTATTGAAGTTTACTTTTGTTTGTAGCGTAATCATAATCAGCGTGGTTTTTTTTAAAGTTTTTTTAGACTATATTTGGTTAATATGCCCAAACGCCTCCGTGCTATCTCAACGCCCCCTAATTTTCTCGGGGTTTTTTACTGCCCCCCTGAAAGCCTCAAACGCCCACAAGGGGGCGTTATCACCCATGTTGAGAACCTATGTCTGAGAACCTATGTAACACATGGTCTGATCGAAACAAATTTCTTTTAGAATGTCACTGTCATTTATAAGGATAACATGTCTAATCCCATACGAAAATTACAACTAAGGAAAAAAAATTCTTGCTTAATAGTGGACTTCTTAGAAAAAATGGTTTTCAACAATCACAAAAATTCGAAAAGAAATTCTTTTAGAATTTACCAGACGAAGTTTAACTAATTGCTTTCTATGGAATACTTTTATTCATTTGGTCCCATATTTATGTTCGTACATAAGAAGTCACATTATAAGTGAGATCATCCGATAAAACAAGAAACTGCCCATAATTATTTATAATTTGAAAACGTAAAATTTTCTTTTTATTTCACTAAACACCTCTCAATCTTTTTGAAATATTTGTCACATCAAGGTGTAGGTCCTACGCCCTTGATGTGGCAAAACATGGCGCATGCTGTAGCCTTGCGTGCCGGCCCAACAACAAAAGCACGCTTGTTCCTTGGATGTGACGTCACGACCTTGATTCTTCACCTGCCAACCTTGCCTGATCGTCAGTTTCAGTTTCTTCTAGGTTTGTGAACGGACTGGGTTCGTTGTCCCTTCCTCTCTACCTGCTTTTTTCATTTTAACTGGACGTTGTCCGGCATCTCGGTTTAATCCGCCGTGGGTTATAGTTGAAGTTTATTTTTATCCCGTTCCTTTAAAAAAAAGCTCTCTGGCCATCTCGGAATGCTGAATTGACTTGTCAGCATTATAGTTTCTGTAGAAGGATTTAGAGAGAGTTTAGTGGTGCTTGCCTGAAAATTTTTATCTGCTGCGAATTATGCTTCTGGATTTTACCAGCTCCAGTCAACAAAACAGGTAAGCAGAGCGTCTGTTAGATTTTGGATTTTTTTAAATGAGTATAATTGTTATTCTTTTAACCTATCCTTTTTTGTTGATATATTCACTGTTTTGTAAATCTCTCTCCATGTTTTTTTTTACATTTCCTACTTGAGATTTTAATTTTTTTGAATGTTTTAAAATACTTTTTAATCCTTTAATAACTATTTACAACATTGTTTTTTTTAAATTTTATAAATAGTTTTCGGATAACAAATGTATATCTTTTCAACAATTTCGAGAATTATTATTTAGAATTTTTGCGATCGATTTCAGTTTTATTTTAAGTTGATACAAAATTATAGGAATTTTAGATTCTGTTAAAAAACGGTTTTTCAAATAGTTATTTGTGAAGGAAATAATTTGAAAAATTGATTTGTGATTGAGTTTTCTAATGTTACATTTTCTAATATTAAGATAATATTTTACCTGAAACTCAAAATTTTTTTTTCCTATATACAGCTTGAAGAAAAATGAGAATATTGCTTGAAAAAAGTAATAAATTTACTATTGCATTATTATACTGTTGATTCTAAAGTAGCGGAATTTCCCGCCAAACATATAAAAAGAGATCCCACTTCCCAAAATTTAATATTTTCAATCACAAGAATTTTTGCATAGAGTTATGATCTCAAAGTAAATATTTTATTCTTGTGTGCTTAGATAATTCTAAATTTATCTTCTAAGCACTTTTAAATAAACATTTTTTAACATAATTTAAACAAAAATGTATAGCCGAAAATAAACAAAAGTGTTATCGTTAGAATTGCATTTCCATTCCCCCCTCTTTAAATGAACATTTAAAGTAACATATTAAGAATAATGTTAATGGCTGTTTTATTTCCTTTCCGCATTTATACAATTTAATTAAAAACAGAATGCACACATATTTCTCAGCTATTTCGATATATTTATAGCTCTTTTTCCTTGATATTTTGTAATAAAAAAAATTCTTAAATTCATGGACAGACATATAAATCAAAATTTTATCCTTAGAAACATATTCCTTTGACTTTTAAGCAAATAATTTCAATTCCAACGAATGAAATCTGAATTTCCCAGAACGTGAAAAAGAAAAGGTAAATAATAACGATAATCATTATCTTAATAATTAATCGATTCGAAAAAAAAAAAACAATTAGATTTCATTTGAAGACTTCAACTAATCAAATGCTTGTTAAAATAACAATTGAGAATAACATGCAATGTTTAGCACTAAGTTCTTATTTAAAATCCTACAATGAGGCACACATTCGTAAATTACGAGGAAAAAATTCATTGAGAAAAATCTTCCATTTCATTTGTTGACACGCATGGATCGGATTAATATTTTCTTCAGACGATAATCTGCCTTCGTTGAAGAGAACTGAAGATCTTTTTATATTCGATATTCTTTCAGCATTGTTCTTTGTTCGAGTTTAATTGGGAATTAGCCGTATTCTCAAAATCTTTTCTTTTTATTTTTTCTTACAAGCACGAAAGCTATGATTGTGTATCACATTATTTCATCACCCGTTCCGGTCAAGATGAGAACAATGCCTTAAATTAAAAGGCACTGTTATTTGCGTATGTAAACGTTTAAAAACTATTTGTAGCATTTAAAGTTTTAAGAAATGGCCTATTTTTTTTTAAAGTTGTTCAGATGCATTCGTTAAATCGCGGATCTATTTATCTGTGTGTTGCCAGGCTTCTCAAAACAAAAATATTTTAAAAAATATTCACGATTTTTAAGAAGAGTGCACTTGATAATAGCGTATTTTAACAAACACTTCGATTTATGTTGCCCTCAAAACTTTTAAAAATTAACTATATGGTTTTTAAAACAGCTCCAGTAATAGTTTCGAAGAATGGCTATCATTATTAAAAGCTTACAATAATACCCTCTTTTAAATAATTTATTTTATTTTAAACTACACAAAACGTCTATTTTCCTTCTCAATGATTTAACTCCTTTATTGTTTAATTTTTCAAATAATTCTAAAGGTTGAAAATGCTAAAAGAAGTTGATAAAGTATTACACCAAAGTGTATTAGCTGCATTCGAATATGCATGAATCAAAACCAATAAATATGAAATGGGTATTTTGTTTCTAATAAACTATTGAAATGAAAGAAAAAGAGCTAAAAAGAGGAATGACATTGTTGGTCTGTTACAGAAAAATATTTTTGAATTTGTAGCAAATGATTCAATAACAAGTAGTTTGACATTGTAAAAACATTTCAAAATGCTCATCTATAAATTATGCTTTAAAAATATGATTTGACCTTCAAAATTTAACTTTTGCTGTAAAATGAACCTTAAACCGTATATTAACAAACGATAAAATTGTATCGTTAAAGATTTTTATTTAGGTAGTCTCCAAAGTTGTGAAAATTTTCAGAAAAACTTTGTAATTATTTATAAATGTAATATTGTTAAATAGGTAAAATGATTTAGCAAAATTACCACACAATCATTAATTTTATTTTTTAAAATTAATACCCGTAAAATATAAATAATATTAATAAGTAAAGATCGTAATCCTCTATTTTTCTTTTTGTTTCTAAGTTATAAACCTTTTGTAATTAAATTTGTGATATTTATTTATTCGTTTTTAACACAATACATAGTTATAATTTTAAACTTCTTTTAAAATGAATTGGAAGATCTCGATATATATACAGTGGACCCCAAAAGTGTTCGTACACTTGCAATTTCCTATAAAATTTAATGTTTTCGACTAATAAAAATTAATATATGTAATTGCAATTTTTTTATATCTGCAACTTTTTCTTAATAGAATAACATAATTGATTTTTAAAAAAAATGATATAACTATTATTTTAAAAATTAATAATCAAAAACTATTGAAAAATTACACCACAAAAGTCTTCGTACACCTAACAAAAATCTCAACTTAGCTTTGAATATTGTATTTCTTTCTTACTTTAGTACTTAGTAGATATCTTTTAGTATCCACATAACTTTTAAATGTTTGGGTATAGATTTAATCAGTTTTTTGTAATTTCTGCATCGTTTTCCTCCATGCTTCTGTTATTATTGTTTTGACTTCCCATTATGTGCTTATATGTCATGTTTTCTTTTTTTTAAAATCAAATTGTCACCAAATATGTTCTACTGGGCTAAATAAACTGATTGAGGAGGTTTTTTCAGAATTTTGAAGCAGTTCTTGAGTCACCAGTAGCATACATTGAGAGAAGTGCGCTGGTGTCATTATCTTGTTAAAAAAGTGGTCTCCAATGTCCAAATTTGGGCGGATAGTGTAAAATTCCTCTAAAATATTTAAATAGAGCTCATGATTCACAATAGCATAAGAAAAAACCAAATTTTAAAGTCGATTTACACCCCCACGCAAGAACTTCTCCACCTCCATGCGGCATGGAGGTGGAGGAGTTTTTGTTCCACATAAATTCACTGGATTAATTCCTCATTTTTTCATTTACAAATATTATATGCCCATCAGAACCAAAATTTTTAATTTTCCGTCATCCTAATCAATTTGCTGTCAATTTTGAATTTTCTGAAACTTAATCCCAAGAATCAAATTAGATCAATGAACCATGGAGATGGAAGTATTCTTGCGGGAGGAGTAAATCGGCCTCAAAATCAGGTAACTTGGTATTTTTGATGGTATTGTGAATCATCAGCTCTATTTAAATATTTTAAAGTCAATTTTAAATTATCCGAAAATTTGGATATAGCAGACTACTTCATTTTAACAGGAAATGACGCCAAGAGCTCTGCTCTCAATGTACGTCCTAGTGTCTCTATAACTGTCCAAAATTCTGAAAAAACCTCCACAATCAGTTTATTTAGCCCAGTAGAACATATTTGGGGAGAATTTTCTTTAAAAAAAAGAAAGAAAACAGGACATATAAACACATAATGGGAAGTAAAAACAATAATAACAGAAGCATGGGGAAACCGATGCAGAATTACAAAAAACTGATTAAATCTATACCAAAACATTTAAAAGTTATTGTGGACACTAAAAGATATCCCACTAAGTACTAAATTAAGAAATAAATTCAATATTTAAAGTTAAGTTGAGATTTTTGTTAAGTGTACGAAGACTTTTGTGGCGTAATTTTTCAATAGCTTTTTGATTATTAATTTTAAAAAAGTAATAGTTATATCATTTTAAAAAAAATTATGTCATTCTATTAAGAAGTTGCAGATATCACAAAAAAATTACAATTACATTATATTAGTTTTTATTAGTTGAAAACATTAAATTTTATAGGAAATTGCAAGTGTACGAACACTTTTGGGGTCCACTGTATATATATGTATCATAACAATTTTCAAATTAAAAATTATATAAAATAATAGAGACATATATGTTTTAAAGGAATAATTATTTATCAGAACATGGATTATTCTGATATTAAATTTGAAATTTACTACCAAATATAAAAAAAGTTCTCAATAAAGTTAAATTTTAGGAATTTATATAATATAACATAATTATGATATTTATTTATTATTCTATAAATAAAAGTAATTTTTAAATTATCTTTGTGTAACATGTATTGATTAAATATAATCTGGAATTACTGTACTGTTTTTATAAGCACAGTATGGAATGAAAACATACCATTATAATCTTTTAATACGCAGTAATATAATTATTTTTGCCGTGTATTACTTTCTCTATTCTTTAAACATCAAAATCACATTTATCTGCTCTTAATCTTTTATCTGATTGGTTGATATAAAA